>JAESIW010000137.1:1708942-1958489 GCA_016802295.1 Brachionus rotundiformis
TCTACTTTTAGCTCGACTTCTAGCTTGATACATGTTCCAAGAATTTTTTTTTGGCAAAAAAGCAATGCGAGTTGTTAGTTTTAAGTCGCTAAAGCGGATTTTTATACTGTATAAAATAAAGAAAAAATATTTTATAAAGAATGAAAAGAATACGAGAATTTTCATGCTTTTTTTTATTTATAATTTTATAAATCATAATTTGCATGAATGCAAATTTTTTTCTAAAATAACTAAAGTAATCGCAGACATTTTGAAATTTCAAAAGTTTAAATATTTTGTCTTTAGAATTTTTTTTATCATTTATATTCTTGTTTTTGTTTAACAACAATTAAATATTAATTAATTTTTACTTAACTTAAATGCTTAGCAATTTTTATTTATTAACATTTATTTATATCAACTGAATTTTATAATAATTATGGTTTTGACTTTTACTTTTTAGTTTCAAAATGTTAGCATTTTTTTTAATTATTAAATAATCATATATTTATGATAATCGAATTTTGCTTTTTATTTAAAAATCTAGGATTAAAGTACCATAAGAAGCAATATCAGCAAGAACAGTCATTAATTATAAAGAAATATTCAGACAAATTCTTTAAGGACTTCAATAGCCTTAATCGCTAAGTCCAAATTTATAATCAGAGATCTAAACAAATGGCACTATGTATTGCAATTAAATACTATCTAAAATTATTTAAATGTCATCAGTTTTTACCGTATGACATTTAAGTAATTACGAATGTTTTACTAACGCATTTTATCGCCAAAAAATTAATTATATTGTCAATTCTTATTTATAAAATGATAATAATAATATAAGCTACATCTTTGGACCTGCGAAGCGAGACTAAATTTGGAAAATAATTTTAAAAAAATTCCTAATTAAAATGAAATGAAGCAAGATGTTCAAAAAATTTATATTTAGATCAAAAATTGTACATGAAAGTAATCTGCATTATAAAGCATCATAAAAGCAGTTTTACATTGATGATAGTATTCATTTTCAGATTCATTCATTTTTTGTCTAATTTCTTTCAATTAATTTAATTTATAAAGAATTGATTTGAATTAGCAATTCAGTAAATAAAATAGTAGCAGTAGCAGTAAAATAGAACTGCGAATTGAACTTGTATTCAAGCTCAAGTATAGCCGTATAAGGCTTCAGCAGTCGTTTCAAGAAACGATAAATTTTCTTTCATCTATACGTCCAGTTAAGACTTCAAGACTGTTTGAGGCTACATTTTCTGCTAAGAGCATACAAACAAGCATCGTTGAGCAATTTTGAACACTTTGATAAGACTGACTCTCTGTCTTCTCTTTTAAAGATTGGTCAAATCCATTCTTTTTAACCGGTCAGTACAACTACCGAAACCCTTGCAAGCTTGGCAAATACTCCTTTTAGTTTGCAAGTCTGTTCTTGATGTCTTTATGCGCTTCCATTGTTCCATTTGTCGAGCCGATGGTACTGTATTCCCTTGCAAATAAGTTAAATGTTAATCAAAAGTGGCTTAGTTCTATCTTTATTGCTTTCTTGTGAAGCATACTAAGATGATTATAAAATATTTAATTTGAAGAAAATTTTCTATCATCTAAGGGCTTAAATTCTTCAATAAGACACAATTTTTGGGGCACTTATTTGCAAGGGTATAAGGCTAATGTTCTCAACTCAGGAACCAATCTAGTCGCTCTTCTTTGCACTTTTTCCAACTCATTTATATCTTATAGACTGTAAAGATACCATGAGCTGATGGCATATTCTATATGTGGTCCAACAAGAGATTTGTATAAAAGTGAATTGCTGTTTTCATTAAGGAATTTAAACAATTTTCTGATCAACCCCAACATCTTATTCACTTTAGCAGCTCTGCTAAAGTGCTTGAATGCCCCATTTCATATCAAGTTTTATAAATATTAAATATGCTGATTATTTAAACAAAATTAATTAAATGCCAATTTATTAGTATAAAAAATTAAATAAAATAATTTTAAGTTGGTTTACGCGTGGTTTTAATAAATCTTTAATAACATTAATTTATAACACTTAAAGTAATAAAAAATAGCAAAAAATTATATCTTTTTATTGAACAATAAAAATTTGACATTTCTTTTTGTCATTGATTTGATTCTAGATTTATATTGATTACTGTTATTTCATCATTAGAATATTTAAATTAATTTTTTTAAGTTATAAGTTATTAAAATTTAAAAGGCTAATCATTTTGTTTCTTAATTTTTGGTATGAAATGAAATAAAATGAATCTTATTTGATTCTAAAAAGTTTTGAAAGCAATTGTTGACAAAAAAATTTAGCCTCTTAATCAAAAAAAAACAACAATTATTTTAAGAAATTTTATTTGTATAAAATAAATTAAAATAGAGAGTTAATATTACTTAATTATATAAATTAATTACGTTTTTTTAATTTTTCAATGAAAAAGGACACATCTTGAACATCTTTATATTCATATACCAATGATCGAATATTATTTTCACTATTTGGAAAAATATTTTTCAATTGTAGTATTAATTGTTCTCGTTCCTCGGTTCTATTTTTCTTTTTTTTTTGGACTTGCTTCACTTGGGTCAAATCATTTGAAGAAGGACATTGTCTTGAAGTTAAAATAGAAGAAGACTGAACTGATTTTATACAGTCCGATGGTTTTGAAAGAAATTCATCTAATTTTGGACCATGTCTACCCATTGGATCATCTGCAACCTTGAAAAAATCGCCAATAAACGAAAAAAGAAGCAAGTTTTTATCTACGAGCTTTTTCCATTCTGGTTTTTCATTTATTATGTCTCTATAATTGTCATTAGAAACAATAATTCCGTCATAATTAAGGGCTGCATCTAGAATAAACCTATCATCATACGAAACAATTAATTTTTTATCTACATATCTAGATGGGGTGTATTTTAAAAAACCCTTTTCTTCCAGCTCATCAAGTATTTCTGGGTCTCTAGTCGGGCACTCTTTGTCACTATTTCCTCTTCTAAAGCGAGGCACAAGAGCATAGATATTATCATGACCACGGTTCAGAAAATAATCGACAGCAATCTTTATTCCTTTACAAGAAAAAAATTTCCCAAATAATTTTCCATGCCTTGGAAGAAAAAAAATTTATTTACAATTTTTTTGAGGTTAGTTAATTTTGAAAATTTATAAAAAATAAAGAAATGTTGACTAAATGATTAGATATTTTAAATAAAATTGAAATTTCATTTTTCAATAAATTTGATAAAAAAATAAAAAATTTAGAACTTAAAATTAAACTAGTTTGTGCCCTAAAACTAAATGCTAATTAATAGATAAAATTGTTTTATTATTATTTTTAATATAATATTTTTTAATTGTTACTAAAAAAAAATTTCAATATTTGATAAAAAAATTTTCAATTTAATTGGGAAAAGACTAAAATTTTTAATTAAAAAAAATTACTCTCTAGCTACATTTGAGCCATCAATTATAATATGACGTAGTTCCCGATTGTTTTTTTTTTTTACTGGATTACTACTTTTACTTCTTGCATGTAAACTATTTTGGTTAATTTGAGCATTCTTTGAACCGGAATTGTCTCGTTCAGCTCTACTTTTAGCTCGACTTCTAGCTCTAGTTTTATCATTTTTAGGCTGAAATTTAACCATTTGATTTGAATTCTTTCCTCTTTCAGAACTTTTTATCAAATCGCCATTGGTATTTGGTGCTGCATTAGCTAATTTATTATCAGACGCACTATTTTTGCCAAGGAAAAAAATTAAATCATCTTCTTCGTTCGTGTTAGGCTTCTTAGCATTCGTATTTTGGTAATTTTTCACATGATTTATGGCAAAAGCTTTTTGATCATCCGGCATTACGGATATTAGTTTGTCAATTCGTTTAACTTTGTTTAATTTCTCAGCATCTTTATCAAAGTCCATGTTGAACAAGTGAGCATATTCGGTCAAGCTGGCCGAATTGTTTTGTAATTTTGAAGCTTTATTTTCACTTGGAACAAAGTTGATGATTTCACAATAATCGTCATTTAAACTTGATTTTTTTTGCTCAAAAACAATCAAATCATTTTTAGAACTATCATCGTTAGATTTTTTATATTTATTTAAATTTTTATTTGGTTTCAATGGTTTTGAAATAGCCTCATCAAATAATTCATAACTATCTTTTAAAAGAATTACATCATCATCATCATCATTTTCTTGCGGTTCCTTGAGACGGATTTTTTCAACATTTATATTATTTTTTACTAGGTTTACTCCTTTTTTATCACCTTGAAGAATTAATTCATTGTTAAATAATTCAATCAAAATCTGATATTCTTCGATTAGATTGCTGATGAAGCTTCCTGAGCGCAAAATGTCAGCAGATTCTTTGTCTATTTTTATACGCTCCGTAATTTCAGGGTAACAAATTGAATTAATGAATTTCTTTATGAAAAAAATGGTCAATCGAGGATTTTTGGAAATAAAATACAACTTTTGCTTTTTCGGTGTTAATCTTGGTATTTGAAACCAAGTTTAGACACAATTTGTTTCCTTTTCGATTTTTTTCATCACCTTAACCGAAATAAGAATAAATACTGATATGTAATCATCTTAATGGCTTTGTTTACTCAGTAAAAGAGAAGTTCCAAACAGCTTAAAAATCAGGTCTTGTTGTAAAAAATCCAATTTATTTGGATCAATGAAAATTTTATCTGTCATTTTAAATATGTGATTTGCAGCTTTTAAATAAATTTAATTTCAACTCAAATAAAAATTAAAATAAAAAATTTCGACATAAAATTTATGTTAAGATGTATACTAAATTGGATATGGATATTTTTTTCATAAATAAATTTTCTTTTTTTCTATTGAGTAAAAGTTAAAATTTTATCTAACATTACAAAAAAAAACCCATCGTAAATATCTATAGGATATTAGAATTTGTTGAAAGAATATTATTTTCTTGAATATTAATAAAATAATAAAATTATTATTAATTAAAAACAAATATTTTTTGCTAAATTTGCCATGCAAAATCGGTGTTAATCTTGGTATTTGAAACCAAGTTTAGACACAATTTGTTTCCTTTTCGATTTTTTTCATCACCTTAACCGAAATAAGAATAAATACTGATATGTAATCATCTTAATGGCTTTGTTTACTCAGTAAAAGAGAAGTTCCAAACAGCTTAAAAATCAGGTCTTGTTGTAAAAAATCCAATTTATTTGGATCAATGAAAATTTTATCTGTCATTTTAAATATGTGATTTGCAGCTTTTAAATAAATTTAATTTCAACTCAAATAAAAATTAAAATAAAAAATTTCGACATAAAATTTATGTTAAGATGTATACTAAATTGGATATGGATATTTTTTTCATAAATAAATTTTCTTTTTTTCTATTGAGTAAAAGTTAAAATTTTATCTAACATTACAAAAAAAAACCCATCGTAAATATCTATAGGATATTAGAATTTGTTGAAAGAATATTATTTTCTTGAATATTAATAAAATAATAAAATTATTATTAATTAAAAACAAATATTTTTTGCTAAATTTGCCATGCAAAACTTAAACCTAAAAATATGATGTGAAAAAAATTTTTAAAAAGAAACAATTGGTAAGAAGCAGAAGTTTCTATTTGATTGCTTTTAACAGACAAATCTACCTCACTCATATAAAGCGTTACCATAGTGAGCAAAAATTTTCCCACTATTCACATCATGTTAATTTAGATTTTTTCATTTAAAAAAAAATGGACCAAAACATTCTATTTGAAAATATTAAAGTCGGAAATTTAGATAAATGCTTGGAAATATTAAACGAAAAGCCAAATTTTTTAAATACACATTATTACGGAGTTACTCCGCTTATGTACAGCATAGAGTGTCAAGCTGAAGAGATTGCTTTGGAATTTTGTCAATTACCAGGTGTTAATTTATCCTTAAAAGACAATCTTGACTCAACTCTTTTAGAAAAAGCAATAGAATACAAAATGTTCCGAGTGGTGGAATTACTGTGCCAAAATTCAAGAAAACCAAGTATAAATGATATTTATTTAGACAATGGAGAGACATATTTAACATATGCAATCAAAAATGGTGATGAGCAGACAGTAAAAGCTCTAATTAATGGCAGATTAAATCCAAATCTGCCTAACAAGTCAAATCAGTATCCCATTCAGTTAGCAATTAAATTTAATAAAAATAAAATCGTGGAAATTTTATTAAAAGCAGATAATATTTATATTGGTACTATGGAAAATGGCTACAATGCATTACTCGATGCAAGTGAAAATGATTTGACGGATATTTGTGTTATGCTGATAGATAATGGTGCTGATATTAACGTGACCGATCAGGATCAAAAATGGACACCATTGATGCATGCAATATGTAATAATAATGAAGTATTGGTTAAAAAATTACTCGATCACAAATGTGATCTAAACATGGTAGATTTCAATCAAAATACTCCTCTTCATTTAGCTGTCTTGACAGAAAATGATTATATTTTAAAGCTATTATTGAATTATGGATTAGATAAAAATTTGGAAAATAGCGAAAATCTAACACCACTGCAGATAGCTAAACTAAATGATGATGAAAGATCAATTCAATTGTTATCATAAAAATTTTTAGTAAAGTAACTTTATTTTTTATTTTAATTTTAAATTATTAAATAAAAAAATCTTTATGATGCATTTTTAATGTTTATTAATGTAATTAATGTAAAATTTAAGCTGAAAATCCACTTGAGCCAGGGCAAAATTTTTTAATTAAATTTAAATAAAGAAAAATTTTTTTTTTCACATACAACTTTAAAAATAAAAACTTAGATAAATGAAAATGATCAAATAATAAATATTCATAATAATTTTTATGATTTCGTAATCAAAAAAATAAATTATCTAAATTCGATTAAGATTTGAATCTAAATTTAATATAAGAAAAAGCAAAAAAAATGTTTTTAAATTTTATTTTTTCAAAAAGCATTTTTCATATATAAAAAAAATACATTTAATTTTGAGAGTTTTTTTAAAATGATTGATTTAAAATAATTCTTAACAAATTTAGGATAAAAATTAATTAAGTTTCACCGATTTAAAAAAAAAACTACAAATAAAGTTAAAATCTGATTTATCCAGCTTATTTTATATACAACGAGTTTTAAATTTTATGCTTTGAATCATCTAGAACTTCTACCGAATCATCATGTTTTTTTAGACAATGAAAACTTGAAGTCGGCGTGAGCTTGGCTTCATCGCTAAAATCAGTAGAAAGAAATTTTGATTGAGTTTCTTCCAATTCTTTATTTATAACTGTTGGTAGACCCACAATTTCACATATATTACTTGGCACATTTTGGTAATTCTTTAGCTGCAGGTACAAGCCTTCAGCATGCTTTAAAGTCTTTTCCAAATCGATTCTACCAGACAAGTCGTTTATAAACTTCAAAATTTCATTAAAGCCATAATTATTTGTCATGATATCATCTTTTTTCATTAGCAATATCGAAATAGATATTAGCAGGTGAAAATTTTTGCATGGCAAATCAGTCCATATTACTTCCCATATTCTGTTTATTTCTTTGAATGAAAATTCACGCTTAAACAATATTAAGACCCATCTAAAACAAAAATACATATTCGATGAGTCATTTTGTTCCAAATAATCTGAAAATTTAGAATCAAAAAATTCGATCAAAATTTTTAAATTGTTCAATTGAAGTTTTATATCAAGTTGGTCCATTTGAAAATTGAGCTCTTTTTTGTTCATGAAGCCAGCAAAGCACCAAAAACTATCAACCTCATTTTCCATTACAACCATTATGGGCGCCAATAGATCGCTCATGCCTTGCACATATCCAAGATCAAAATTGTACATGTTATATGTCATAAGGATATCTTTCATTTGGACCAGGTGTTTGCTGTCGTCCATTTTAAACTGCTCTTGGTTTCGATCGGTTCTTTGCACATCTTTTTCTATTAAACTCTCTCTTTCCTTGAGTAATGAAAACTTAAGTTTTTGTTCATCGGTAATTGTTTGCCATTGTTGCTTCATGCGATAGTAATCATCATAACGTTTTTTGCGTTTCTCAGCCCGGCTTGCTTCTGTCGAGTCCCATTCAAAATAATTAAGCAAAAATTTCCAAATAAATTTTCTTAAACTATTTTCCACACCGCCGCGAAAAATAATTTCCTTAACTTTGTCCGATTCCAGTATTCTTCCATCATTGTCAAAAATGATATCTTCTTTTTTAAGAACAGGTCCTCTGTTTACATTTGGCAAAGGGCCGAGATCAACTTTGGTTACCATTTCATATCCATCATTTTGGGTAGAATGTATGTTTTCATCAATCAGTGAGTCCATTAAATCAGATATTTCATCTGATTGATCTTTCATGTCCAGTTTGAAGTCATTAGTGTAAAAGTGACTCTTTGGACTTGACTCAACTGGCTTGATTACATCACGTATTATATTGGTCACTCTTGAAAAGCCCAGCAAAGTTGACTGAACCGGCTCGTTCAGGAACTTTTTCATGACATTTTCTCGCTGTTCATTAAACAAACTAAGCTCATACAAAGATTGACGGAACTTTTCTCCATTTTGGGGCTGAACCGACCACAGTCGTGGATCTGCTATATCTCTATTAATAAATTATTAGGAATAGATTTTTATGGGTAAATAGCATTTACTTTTTGAAAACCAAGTATTTTTTTAAAGCACATAAAAATTCTTTACTGCCTCCTTTGTAAAAATAGAACTCTGGCAAACATCTTCCATCGAGGAGCATAAAAACAATACATGGTATTCCGTATCCTTGGTAAATGCGTCGAACTGAACTTAGTTCATGCATATCAAATTGGTACTTGTACTTGTTAAGATTTTTCTTATTTTCAATAGTGCAAATTTCTTTAAGATTAAGAATTTATATATTTTAGACACAACGGAGACAAAATTTACCATTTGCTGTATCCTTGGTGTATGACAGAACTGATGTATTCATAATCATTGTCCAATCGTCTGTATAATTGGCTTCTAAACCATTCGGCAAAAATCTAACAAAATTTGAATATTTCTTTAATAAAATACATTTTTTAAACTTAAATATATTTTTCTAAATTTTAAATACATTTTTAACAATTTGAAGGCGACCACCAATCTTTTTGGGTTCAATAAGAAGGCCATTTATGTCTTCTTCTAATGGCTTTTCATGAATATAAACTTCTGATTTTTCGAATTCAACCTAAAATAAGATAACATTTTATATTTTGTAAATTTTTCAAATTTCATCAGTTATTACTTGTTCATTCATTTCTGTTTCTTAAAAATATCTAAATTAAAAATGTTTTTATATAATTATTTTTGAAACTATCAGGTTGTTTCTGATTCATTGAGATTTAAAAATTAAGACGTCATATTAAATCGAGTTATATTTTATTTATCTAATATTTAGAAATTACTTTTTAATATTTGAAAATTTTAAATGGATAATTTCTTTTACGTCAGATCAAAACTATTTATGATCTATATAAAAAAATAATTATTTTTTTGATAAGAATATTTTATTTTCATCCATAATGTAAAAAAGTCTTATAATATTATTTACATTTGTTCAATTATTTTATTAGTTTACTACTATTTTTGAAAGTTATCTATTGATCATATTTAATTCATGTATTAGAATCTATTATCACCTTTTTTAACTTAATTTTAAAAATTAATTATGAATTAGAACTAGAATGATATAAAGATTCTAATTTAAATTCTTTTACGTTTTTGATTTAATTTTTTTAAATGGCTCGCGTAGTTACCTAACGAAGGCAGTCATGTTTGGTAGCTGCAGTGTTGGCTTACCATAGGTAGCTTAAAGCTAATAGTGTGAAGATAAATAGTAATTTGGTAAAAATCCATGGCAAATTGTCACATTATTCTTTCGATGAGTCATTTTTCTAATTAGTTGACCATCGCATCAAAGCATCTACTTTTTGTGATTTTTGAAAAAGTTTGTGGACTCAACATGTAATGATACTTTGACCACATAAACGTCTTTAATGACCTCTAAAATATTGTGCTTGCCCAGATTCAGATAGGGATTTTTAGCTAGAGAGTCACGGACCTTATTATGAATTCTTGGCACAAGTTTGGTACCACGTCTTTGCACTGTACAAGAGGATCAACCTCAGTTTAGGACCTCTCTATTTGTTTTATAATTTGCAGTCAATTTTGACTGAGCTATGCTCACCAAATCAGGTTTCTGTGATCATTATTATTATCCAGAAGAGCTATGGCACTTAAAAAAATTAATTTAATTTCTTTAAACTCGCCGAATTATTTGCTATATTTAATTTAAAAAAAAAAATATATATATATCTATATGTTGGTCAGTAAATTTAAAATGTTTTAAATATTAAATTGGAAAAAAAGAAAAGAAAATAATAAAATTAACAGAACTTTTATTCGAAAAGAATATTTCTGATCCCTTTTTTATTGAAATTATTGAAAAAACTTCTCTCTTAAATATTAATTATAAATTTATGAAGGAACCTAGAAATTATTTTTCATAAATTATTTTAAAATATTTTATTTAATCAATACAAATATAGAAAATAATCTTCCAATTTATCTTAAAATACATTTTTAGCATGATGCTTCTTAAGAGATTAGAGAATCTATTAACAGAAAAAAAACTTGACCAGTTTCAGCTTGAGTTAAACCAAAACACGACCAACAATGAGTTGTACGATTTTTTTTCAGTTAGTAAAACTTTAATAGGAATTATTGAAAACTAATTTTGTTTCCATAGAATGGAGAAACATTATTTCACCGATTGATAAAAAAAAACTTGACTGAAAAAATTAAAATAAATTTTATCTACAAACTTTCTGATATTGGAATAGACATAAATGCTCAAGATTTTGCAAATTCTCAAACTTGTCTTCATTTAGCAGTTATAAAGGGTCAACCAGAAGTTGTTCACTGTTTGCTAAAAAATGGTGCTGATTTAACCATAACAGATAAAGTAAGCAAACTTTTTTAATTAAATTTAACTGTTTAATTTTATTAAAGGATGGTCTTTGTGCTTACAATAGAGCTCGGAGACTTAATTCTCCCGAATTGTCGAAACAAATGATTTTAAATATGCAAAATTTTTATGTAAGTTTATTAAATTATAAAAAAAACAAATAGTTAACTTTTGAATTTATAGCCTACCTATTGGATAGGTGTTCAAAACTGTGACATGAGCATCATACGACGGCTCATTAATAGCTGGTGTAAGTTTAAAGTTTGTAAAGATGGAAAAGGTTTGATGCAATTTGCCAAAGAAAGAAATTTTCGTGAAGCATTCGAATTGTTCAAATCTCTGGAAAAAACAATGGTAAAATTATCTAAAAAGCTTTTTTTAAATTTTTTAGTTTTAATATTTTTCATTAAAATAAAGAATAAATATGATTAATTGTTTACTATAAATAAATATTTATTAATTTTTTAAAGGATTTGTTTACTGCTGTTTTGGCAAATAATGAGCAAAAAGTTGAATTTCTCATTTTAAATCACCATTCTGATATTGTTTTAAATTTTAAAAATATGGTAAATTATCTTTTTTATTTTAATGATATAAAAATTCAAAAAATAGAGAGAAAACAACTCTACCATTTTGTATCATGTCATCAAACAAAACAATATTGGGATTTTAAAAGCCTTGTTAAAAATCAAGCCATTTATTTTAAGCGAATTTCAATCAGACGAATTAGATGTAAAACTTGGATGAAAGTTAAATAATTTAACTATTTTTAAACCATATTTAAGATTGATTATCCAGTTTATTTTGCAGCCATAAAGTATAAAAGTAGTGAAGAGTGTCTAGAATTGCTAACACCTGAAATCAAAGCTCTAAATCCATCTCAAATTGATATTAGTAGACTATTTTACAGAGGCAAGTCGCTACTGAGATATGCTATAGAGAATAATTTTGACATTAAATTGATTGAGTGGCTAATGAGTCCTGCTTTTTGCCGAAATGAGCTCATTACTTTGAAAGACAGTAACCATGAGAACTGCTGGCAATACGCATTAAGAAAAAATAGGAATGATTATTGTGAAATGCTTGACAGAATTGCGGTAAATTACATCCTTAATGACAAAAATATGCGAATGCAATTGGCCTTAAATGGCTACGACTTTACCAAAATTGAGGTCAAAATTGTAATTAATTACTTTTATTGAAATTTATAATAAAAATGATAATTTTGGAAGGAAGAAGAAAATTTAGATTTAAGGTTATTTATGGAAAATATTGAGAAATATCAAGTAGATTAATTGGATTAAATTAAATTCTTAAATTAATTTCGTTTTAATATTTAAAAGCAAAAAATCAAAGAATTTCATGAAGCAGTTGAAAAAAATGACTATTATCTGGTAAAAGCCACATTTACCGCATCGTTTGAAAATGCACCTAGTTTAGAAAATGTTTTTTTCTCAAATTTGTTAACTTCAAGGCTTAAAGTAACTAAAATAAATTAAATTAAAGATTAATCAAATTAAATTTTATAAATAAATAAATTAGGATGAAAGTCAATCTGTTTTATTCAAAGCAGTCTTAAATGGCTATTACGATATTCTAAATCTTTTACTAGATTTATCAGTGAACGACTCTCAGCGACTGTTTTTAAAATTTGATGAAATCAGGGATCATGTATTTATTTCTTATTGAATCAATTATGATTAATTTATTAATTAAATAATCAAGTGTTATCGAACTCCATTGCACTATGCCAGCGGTTATGATGATAAAAAAAAAATGAGTCAGTTACTATCCGAGTACGGTTTTTCAGAGAATGTTTTTGACAAGGATGGCATGACACCATTAGACTTTCAGGAGCGAATGGAAAGCGAAGAGTTACAGGAACTAATTTCTATCCATAGGTATAAAAAATTTGATTGTGAGGAACCAAATCCCTGGAGTTGGAAAGTATGGACCCGAATCCAGAGAGAAAGAAATACTCTTAAACAAATAATGTCTCTATCTGGATCAAAAATTAAAGGCTGCTATCATGGTCAGTCTCAAAATTGTCATCAAGATCACAATCATCATCAAACCGAAATTGATCAAAATAGTTATAAATATTGTGTAATTATTTAAAAAATAAACTTTTGGTTTTGTTTAAAATATGATTTAATTGTTTTTTTTTAATAAATTAAATTGAAAATTTTACAAAATACATTGTAAAAGCATCTATTGAAAAAAAGCTTATTTTTTTAACAAATTTTAATTATTTTTAATAGTTTTAGGCCTAAGACAATTTTTTCAAAGAATAAATAGATTTAATTGATTTAATAATTTGGAACAAATAAATTTTTCAAATTAAAATATTTTTTACATAACAAAACTAGCCAATTTTGATGTTTTAAAAATTTATATTATTTACTTTTCCAATAACTCTAATTTTTTAAAGAAATATTTCGTCAATTTTGAGCATTGCACAATGTTAAGTTTTTTAATATTGACTTGGATCTAAGTTACATGAATGGTAAAGAGAAAATTTCGGCAAAACTAGAGCATTATTGAAAGCTTTTCTAATTAAAAAATATTGCTTAAAATTATTTTTTTTATACAAAATGCCACTGCCTCTGTTTAAACTTGGTGCTCTCCTAGCCAAACAAATATCCAAGCCCATGTCAAAAATGTTCAAGGAAAAAGCAGTTCAGAATGAATTTTTTCGTAACCAAGTAGTGATTCGTGTAGCTAATTGTAGATTTGACATAAAACTTTTTGACTAAAAATTTAATAATTTAATCAAGTGTATCATACTTTTGATATTAATGTGCGTATGCGTATATTGGGACTCGGTTCGCCAGATAAAGTACCACCAATGACTGAAAAAGCAGCTATTGATCTCGGTGGTGACATATTGGCTGAGTTTTTCGTGTTTGGAACAGCTGCCTCTTTGATTCTATTCGAATATTTCAGACAATCATCAAATACAAAAAATAAAACAGATGCTTTTGAGCAAAAAGTTCTGGAGATGGAAAGCGAACTTGAAACATATAAAAAAAACTCAGAGGAAAATAACAAGAGAATCGCTGAAATGAGCAAGTTTTTACAGGAACAAAAGAAAAAAGTGGATGAAATGAATAAAGAATTGATAAAATTGGACAAACGAAAAAACATGAAATTCGCTACACAAGCATCTCAGACTTCGAATGGCAATCAAATTGGAAAAATAATGAAACCAAAAAACTCAGCACAGTCCGTATCACAAGATGTAAAAAATTCAATTGTTTACCAATGTGCTGAAGATACAGCTAATAGGTTATTGAAATAAAATTTGTTAAGATAGGATTTTTTAGTGACGTGTGTATCTAACTATAGTAATTTTAGCAATATTCAAGGTGATCAACAAGTTTTAAATAAAAATAATTTAAATTATTCCTAAAATTTTTAAACCAAATGAGTTTTTTTAAAATTGTTTTCATGGAAAATATGAAAATTATGATTAAAAATAGATCTTACTATTTGATGGAATTTTAGGCCAAAAATGTTTTTTAAATAGATATTAAGATAAAACAAATGAAAAATACATTCAAAAAAAAAGAATTTAATAATTTAAATTAAAATTATTACTTTAAATCTTAATCACAAATATAAAATTCAATATAAAAGACTTTAAAATGGTTATACTGGAGTGAAAATCTTGGTTGTGTTAAAAGATAAGCATATAAAGTTAGAAAGAATATAGATAGGTCTGTATAATGATTTAACCAGACATCATAACTGCCATTTTATAGTAAAATATTTAATAGATTATTCTAAGAGTTTTGGAAAATTATTTTTTAAAAAAACGTAAAATAATTTAGAGAGAGAAAAAATTAAGAATTACATTTAATTAATCAGAAATGCATTCTAATAAAAAATTGGAAGATATGATAAAAAATTAGATGAAAAAAAATTTATTTCTTTATTAATTAAAATTGTATGTTGTAAAATTGTAATTAAATTTGTGTAAATGATTAACTTAGACAAAACTAATGATTTGCTTGTCACCCTCCTCTTTTTGCAACCGGGCTTGGGACCGGCTTTGGCAGAGTTATGACGGCGTCTTTCCCTAAGAAGCCAGTGGGACGTTCATCGTAAACAGCACCACTCATCCGAGCACTTAAATTGGCTGCGAACTCGGCAACTATTTAGACTAGCTTGGAACCACAAACCAAGTGACTTCTCTCTCACTCGAGACAAAGTCTTAACTTAAGGCTTCCAAAGTTACGTCTATCTGCAGAGGGTCAGCTGTACAGCAGATTCTCGCTCCTTTCGGATTCTATACTGGGAGATGGTCGAAGCCAGCGGCGCCCTCATACGACAAAACTTGGACAAAGACCCGTAGGCCTATGTACCCGCCATACAGCTCTTCTGCAGACTACGTGAAAGACCACATGCACATACGATGCATCTGGCTGCCACCACCCTCCTCTTTTTTCATCAGGGCTTGGGACCTGCGGATCGGCAGAGTTATGGTGACCATGTTTTACGTTTTGGTTATTTTTAAAATTGATATTATTTAAAAATTTAAAAAAGTGCGTCCTATTTATACCCTTCCTGTTTGCCAATAGAAAATTACTCCCAATTAATCTTCACCTGTAAATTTACCATCAATGCACCAAATGTCCAAATTACTTTTCTTCCTTTTTAATTTATCTTCGACCCTCTACCAATTCACTTAATTTCTTCAATCTTCTACTAATTTTCTTCGCTTACCTAAAAAATAAATATATCAATATAATCATCAAATATTTTATATATTTTGTATCTTTGCTACGATATGTCTGACAATTCTTACTTTATATTTTAATAATAATTATTGTATAATTAGATTTAATTCTCAAATCAATAATTTTAATCAATAAAACGCTTAAATCTTAATAATATTTGATAAAGTCAGCTCAAAGACCCGTATGTTTAATAAATTAATTATATGAATTTAAAAAATATTTAATTTAACTAATTTAACTATTTGATTATGTTTGAAAAAATTTTGAATCAAAATTAGCAAAATAACCTGTTAAATATATACTTTTGTTAATAAAAGTAAGAATTTAACTAATTTATTTTTATTAAATTTAAATGAAAGAAAAATTTAATTTTTTTTAATTCGTATAAAAGTATTTTATCAATATATATTAAAAAATTATTTTTATTTGTACTTAATTTAACAATGTTAAAAATCAAATATTTAATCAAAATATAAAAATTTATTAAATGATAAATATGATAAAAAATTTATTTAACATATTGCTAAAAATTTATCAATCTGTCCATATTAAAAAATTGGTTATCCAATTTATTTAATCATAGTTTTCATCATTTTCTTAAGTTTTGATGTTTGAATCGAGGGCCTAATTTACCAAGTCTTCATTAAGAGAAACCCGGCGATGCCAAGGACATATTTATTTACTTAAATTATTTTCAAAAGAGAACATATTTTCATGAGAAAAAATTTTTATTCATATGTTTAGTTAGATTTTATTATCTTAAATAAAAATTCAAAAATTATTTCAAATTTTTGCTTTATCTGCAGACTCTAAAAGGTTGGAAATTTATGCTTTCAAATTTTCCTCTACATTGGTACATTCAATTGCAATTTGCGAGTTTTTTCAAATTATAATTAAGATCACACAACAAAAATGAAGTAAGTGCTTTTGTTTGCTGTTCACCTTAGTATCGATAGACTTTGACTAAATCCTTTAATTCCAATCCAATCGTTCATTAATCGATAATATTCTAAAATGGTTTCCAAATCGCCAATACCGCCCTCGGACCTGACCACATCCGGTCCTGAGCTAAATAAAGCCACCGAGAGCAAAGTCTATGCGAATCAACTAAATTTGTCTCAGCTAAATAATTAAAATTTTTTAAATTAATTAAGAACCGAATTGTGTATATTCAGCGGGTTCAAAATTTACCCAGGTCACGGCAAAAGAGTAGTCAAGCCAGATTTGAGAGTAAATTTCTAAAAAACAAATCTTGGTAAATGAAAAACTTGTGTCATTTAAGACTTTGGTGTTTATCAACCGAAAATGTGAGGCTTCCTACAACTTTAAACGAAACCCAAGATCAATCAACTGGACTGTCTTGTACAGACGCAAACACAAAAAGGGTCAAGTAAGTCA
The DNA here is from genome assembly GCA_016802295.1 of Brachionus rotundiformis. Taxonomy (NCBI): domain Eukaryota; kingdom Metazoa; phylum Rotifera; class Eurotatoria; order Ploima; family Brachionidae; genus Brachionus; species Brachionus rotundiformis. The sequence continues at coordinate 1,726,093 of JAESIW010000137.1, forward strand.
AAACATTGTTTGCCAAATTGGAATTTTTTTCTTAAAGTTCCTCTTTTTTAGGTTGAAATCGAAGCCAAAAAGAAGTCGCGCAGATTAGCCAAATTTCAACGCGCTATCACTGGTGCCACTTTGGAAGACATCATGAAAAAAAGAAACCAAAAACCAGAAGTTCGCAAAGCTGAGCGTGAACAAGCCATCAGAGCTGCTAAGGAATTAAAAAAAGCTAAAGCTGCCACCAAGAAACCAGCCGTTCCCTCGCAAGTCGCTGCCAAAAAAGCTCAAGCAAAGCAACAATTGCCAAAAGCTTCTGCCAAACCAGCCGCTAAGCCAGCCAAAATGCCAGGTTTGAGATAAACGAATTGAAATGAATAGTGTTATTTTTTTGATTCGATGCTCGAAAAAAATAAATTTTAAAAAAATTTCTTTTATTTTACATGAAAAATAATAAGATTCACTATTTATTAGATATCAAAATATTAAAAAAAATGGTCATTAAAAACTCATAAAACAAGCAAAAAATACATCATTTGCTTATGCTAAACATCCTCATTCCTTCTTTGCCATTATTCTCATGACTTGAATCACTTTGGTAAAGTAATCTCTGGCCTCCTCATTAGACATTTCTTTTATGTTCTTCAGTATCTCTAGTTTAATAGTGTTGGTTAATTTGTGAACCACTTGAGCAATGTTTTCATTTGATTCCAATCGTTTGCCAAGTCTTGGCAACGAATGCTCAATGTCAACAAAAAATTGTCCATTCACAGCTATACCCATGGCTAGCATGGCCAATAATATCAAGCCTAGTCGATTCATTTTAGTCAGCTCTTGAAAATCTAGAATAGATATTCTTATTATCTAAATATTACATTCAAAATTAAATTAGAAAATTTTTCTAGTAAAAATGTTTATTTTAAATTAGAGTTATTTATTAAACAAGAAATTAATTGCCAACCACTAATTTGGCTAATCATGTTTCAATTTTTTATTAATTGCTTGGACACGGACTTACAAGATTCAAAAAATGACTTCAACAATTTTGCATTAGTACGCTTTAGCTCATATTTTTTGCTTATTTTTTGATGTTTATAACTACTAGAATATTTTGAGTATGGTCCCAATACTTGGACATCACTGGCCTGATTAATTTTATTCAATAAAAATTTCTTCTTTTGAATCATAAAAGACAAATTTTCCTCATAAGACTGAATTACACTTTTTAAATCTTCATTCATTGTCTTAAACCTGTTCGTGGTATGTTCCACTTGATCCAACTCGAATCTGAGTATAAAATTTATTTTATTAAGTTGGTCAATTTTTTTAGCCAGTTCCAATTTGTTTTTTAATCTTGAATTGAGTTCCTTTTGGCCCAAATCAACCACTTTCTTACAATGTTCTACCTGTTCCAATTTAAGAGAATAATTTTTTTTTTCCTTAAGAAAATTTTCATTATGAGCCCTCTGTTTTTCCCTTAAAGTAGCAAAATTTTCCTTCATCTGACAGATTTTTTTGCGCAAAAAACAAGTCTCGGTATTTTGCTCCCGCATCCTACAGCCTAAACTGTCTATGGTTTGTTTATTGGAGGCAATCATTCTAGTCAACTTGTCATCCTGATCAGATTCCATTTCAAAATTCTCGCTTTTCAAAAGCTTAATTACTTTTTTCAAATGTTCTAGCTTAAATTTCATTTCGCTGTGGAGCTCATTGATGCGAAAGTTTTCAATATTCTTCAAATTATTGCTTTCTAGTTCTGCGCTAATACCATTAGACTCGGTTAGGCTATTTATACCATCTAAAATATCCTTGTTAATTGAGCTTAACTCTTGGAATTGAGAATCTAATTTATTACTAAGGGCAAATTTTTTATTCAACTCGAGCTCGGCATTTTCTTTCGCTATTTGCAAATCTTTTTGTAATTTAAATTTTAACTTATCTAATCTGTGATAATTTTTCTTAAATTTGTCTTCATTTAATTGCCTAATTTCCTTGTAAAGACTCCTTAAACAAGTTAGATTAAGCTTAGCTTCATAATTAATCGTTTTGGTTTGCTCTTTGTGTATCATATCCTTTAACTTTAACTGATAATTTTGATCATCCTCTTGCTCTATAATGACTTGTTTTAAATTCAAATTGTTTGATATTATCTTTTTAATATCATTTTTTGTTATTAAAATATCATTGAAAAATTCTTGAGCCTGAGGCTCGAATTTTAAGCTATTCTCTTGAGTGGCTTGGTTGGTGATCGAGTGGCGTAAAATTGGCGATGGCATTAAAAATGCCTCGTATCCGTCACTCATATTACACAACACTAAAAGACCATTGTCAAAAGCACTCATAAAAAATATTCTATTAACACAATTTGATATTACCAACTGGCTTATACCGCAATTTTGATAAAATTTCTTATTAACTATCTGCCATTTGCTTACTCTGCCTTGAGAGTACTTGAAGTGTAAAATATGACCTTTTTGATTACCAACAAAAAATGTGTTCCCATGCGAGCACAAGCAGCTAATTTCCAGCTTTGTCAAGTCAACAATTCTTTCAAGGACAATGTCTTCTATATTCGCTGTATTGGCTTCGGAGCTGATAGTTTTGCTATACTTGCAAGACAATATTCTAAGATTGCTGAGTTTGTCCAGGGCGAAAATGACCAAATTTGTTTCCATGCTTGAAATTGAAACATGCCTGAATTGGATTTGTTTTTCTATGTATTCATATAATCTCTGACCAGTGAATGCGTTCCAAATGCATATGATGCCAGAGTTAGAACAACTAATGATGCATTGGTCATCTTCTAGCCACAAAAAATGCTGTATTTTGCCAATTCTTTGCTTAATTGAGACACACTTTTCCAGGGTCCACACACTGAAAATCTTGATTGTATTCAAACTTGAGGCTGCAAGTAGACTTCCGCCATTCGAAAATTTTATCAAATTACTGTGACCTGAAACATAATTTAAAATTACTTTTTGGCCCTAAAAGAGAATTAAGAAAAAAATATTTTGAAATAACTGTTTTTGGATATGATCTATTTTATCACTTATTACAAAAAATGAAAATTTGTACTTTAAAAATTACATTTTAGCACCATTACTAATATTATTAAATTACTAATATTTACACCTATTTAATATTTTTTTTTTAAAAAAAGATAATTAATTTACTTAATTTAAATGAAAATATTAGTTTCAAATCATTTAGAATTATTGAGTAAAAGTCGATTTTGTTCAAAAAAGAAGCAGCTAAATACAATCCAGTAGGGTGAATTGCCACATTAGCCACACGCTCTTCTAATCTTTTGCTGTATTCAATTTTTCTTGTTATGAAATTCCATATTTTAATCGTCCCCTCCTGGGCGTAAGTGACCATCAAGGGTTTTTGGTAACATATGTCCATTGACAAAATTTTTGTGTAATGAAACGATTTGATAAGATTTAACTTAAGAATGTTCTTTTTATAAATATGATCACTGGTTAAGTCAAGCTTATATACGCTGTTCAATTCTGTGAAGCAAATTAAACAGTTCTGGGATCTGTTTATTCCCATTTGGGTAATAAACTCATTAGAAGAGTCTATTGATTGATCATTGATTACGTTATTTCCTTTATAAAATTATTTAATTTAAAAAAAAATCTTTATGAACCAAGAAATAAAACGAATAATTTTTTTATTTGAAAATTCTTGCTGAGTTCTAAATTCATGGTATGATCCTATTGGTATTTAATGACGACTTATTTTGATAAGTTGTCAATAAAAATTGTGACATAAATTTATTTATATATTTAATAAGTTTTTTTTTTATATGAAAAAGTAGCAATTAAAAAATAGATTTCGTCACTTGTTATGTGCGGAAACCAAGGCCAAATAAGAGAGTCAGATAATTATCTAAATTGATAAATAATCAAGGATATGAGAAACTTAATTAAAACTTTGAGTCTTATGCCACAATAAAAAAGACTTAAAGAGTCCTAAAAAACCCATCAAATCTTAAATTCAATTAGTTTTAAAAACTAATTGAGATATGTAAAATATATACCTGAATATTCATCAGCAAGTTGACAAGAATGGCTCAAGCTAAACTCGTCTACTGAATTTGTTTGATAAATAGATATTTTGTTGATTCCTGATAGACTTATAAACCCATTGTTGAGCTTCAATATTTGTCTTACTGGTGGTCCGATAGTTAAATTAGAAAAATTTTCCAACTTATCTTCTAAATCAATAAGACTTTGAATGCTTTTCTTACCAAACATATTCCTATTAAATTCCAAATTGTCATTTTCATCTTCTTGACCATTCAATTTATCCAGATTTTCAAGCATATAATTAGTGTCTATTGAAATATTATACCACTTTGTGATCTCTACTTTTTGAACATTAAACAAAATAACATGACCACAATCGTCCCCTATTAGAATCTCATTCGGATTTAACCATTCGAAGCTAGTGTAATTTGCAGCTAGCATAAAATTCCATTGAGAAAGTATTTTTTCACCTTTGTCAATCAAAAATGCTTGCAGACTAGCTTTTCCAAGAACAATTAATTTCCTCGAATCGTTCGGAAAAAATGAGACATGCGTTGCTCCTTGATCAAGTTGAATGGTGTCCAAAGTAATTAGCTGTTCTAAGCACCATATAGAAAGAAATATGTGGAAATTTTTTTGTCCTATAAGACTAAATTTAGTATTATCATTGCTAATAGAAGCATTTAGTAGATTAAATTCTGGCTCTAGGAAAATAGTCCTTGGTGAATAGATACCAAAGTTGTAATCAATAAGGTGCACTTTAATAGTCTCTGATTTTGAATTTGTATTTGTTGCTTCCTCTAGGACCAAGTAGCTAGTGTTTTCGAAAGAGTAAAATTTTTTAATTAAAAAATAATTATCACTATGAACAATTCGAAAATTTTCCTCAATTAGATCAAAATGAAGCAAATTGGTCGCATTAGAAGTAATTATTAAATGATCATTTAAAAATTTAAAAACATTCTTCTCTAATTTTGAAAGGCCAAGATAAGATTCTGGATTTAAAAATTTTCCATCTTTAATGGGATCATCATTGCTTAATTTGTCACTTATACTTTTTAAACTTAGATTCGATACTGATTTATGTTCGCTCATATCAGTTTATGATTTTAAAGAATTCTCTTCGTTGTTGGTTATTGTCATTTAGTAATTAAATCAAATGTAAAAATTAAAAATATTTTTGCTATCAATTAATGAATTAATTTTGATAGACTAGCAACAAGATTTCTAGATATTTTCATTGATAATTTAAAGGCTTACTAATAAAAGAAACTATTTATCAAATATAAACAATTATATAGCTGGTTGGTAAATTAAAGACAAAATGGCATGTTGAAAGAATAAAGAAAATTCAATAACTCACAGACTTAAATTTACCATTTCCTTAAACTTCCTTTATATTTAATCTATTTAATTTAATTTTTATGATTCTATATTAAAATTGAACCATTAAAAAAATTATTGTTTTGTTTATTCGTGTTTGTGGGCTTAATAGTAAGAATCTAATATAATTGTAAAAAATAATGACTGATAGAAAACTAATTTAGTATTAAAACGTGACGACTATAACTTAAACTTATTAAAATTTTTATAAAAGCACTTAAACTTGAAAGTCTAATTACATAAAATTGTCTCTAAGGACTTCTTTTCGACTTATTTGTATCTTATTCAAGGCTCCTTTCATAAAGGGAATACAAGTAAAAATAAAATTTGCATGCAAGAATAAGAATAATAAATACTCAATTTTATTAAAATACAATTTCGAATAGATATTATTAATTAATAAAAAATCATAATTAGAACTAAAGATATTCGATCAAGGATATTTTCTAAAACTAAATTTAGATCTCAGAATATTTTTAAAAGACAATTTATATCAACAAGCTCTAGTTTAAAAAATTGAAAAATCTTTTTTCAATTTCCTCAAGTCTATTAAAGAAAAAATAATTGTAATTGAATTAGTTTATATCAATTATTGAAAAATATTTCATAAATAATAAATATTATGAATAAGCTTGAATTATTTGGTCATAATAATGAAAAATATCTCTCAGTAATAAGATTGTCCACATGTTCTTTTAAAATTTTGTAAATAATTTATAAAAGCTGATTTTTACATTCTATTAAAATTAATTGGTTTTATATAAGCAAGTTATATTGATTCGGTGGTTGCACCTAATGTCTATCTTATAATGACTGAAGGAAAACGATTTAGAAAATAAGTTAGAAATGTGTAAGAAATGCATTGAAACACTTTATGTCAATTCAAAAATAGATCTTTCGCTGTTTGGATCGTGACTCTTCCAAATTCAGATTAAAATATGCCAAACAACCAGCAGCAGCAAAATTGTACCGATTGGTGAAAAACGCAAAAGAGGAGACCAAATGGTCAAAATAACTAAAAAAATACTTATCATAATATTTATTATACTATTCAATTAAAATAGAGTCGAAAACGAATTTATCTCTGTTCGCCACCTTTATCCATTGTTTTCTCATCCTTTTAATTTTTTTTCTAGACATGTTTTAATATTCTGGTACTAAAAAGATGGTATTTTTGGGATCATTGTAATTCTTTCCATAATGAGCAACGACAAGACATAAATCTGGAAAATAATTTTTACTAATATAACATAATATTCTCAGATTTAATTCAATTTTGATAAAATTTAAAATTTTTAAAATCTAAATAGCATTAAAATGCCAAATCAACAACTTAAAAATGTTTTTTTAATAAAATAAAAAATTAATTCAACTTTTTTTTGAATCAGCAGACTTAATAATCAAATAAAATATTTTTTTATCATAAGTTTGTATGTTTAAAACGTATATAAGTATATATCAATTCATTTTGCTATAATGATAAATTCAAATAACAAAGGTAAAAGTCACACGGCTTATATTTCAACTAAATCTTTAAATTAACAGAAAAAAATGTAGTATCTACCGAAAACAAAAATTATTCAATCAAAGATAAAAATCTCTTCTCAAAATTATTTGCCATGTTTTCAAAGTAAACTTTAACATGAGTCCAAAATTGAGCTAATTTGTTTTGCCATCAGATCCTATTTAAAAGCCTCTTTACTAGCTCAAATACTCAGTCTTGTCATTAGCGGAACTGGCGTAGTCAATACAGAACTATCCGAGACTTATAGAACAAATATTCCAACAGGTATTTTTTAAAAAGATCTGTTATCTAAAGATGCTACATGTACTTTTAAGCTCAATCAAGTTTAAACTATTTCATACTTTCTGTAATATTTTTACCAAGTTTTTTCGTAAAGAAAAAATCAGAGGCCAAAAAAATTATTCAAAAAAGCTACTGGAAATACTTTTTAATTGCACTTATAGACGTTGAGGCAAATTATCTTATTATCAAAGCTTATTCATTGACAAATGTAACCACCATTCAAGTCATAGATGCGTTCATTTTGCCAATTACACTTGTTCTATCATATTATATTTTGAAGCAGTCATTTAAAAAAAATCACATACTTGGTGTATTTGGATGTCTTACGGGTTGTGGACTGATAATTGCCGCAGATTTAGTGACCAAAACACATGATGATGGTAAACTCTGAATATATTGAAAAAATAAGAGTAAATTTTTAGTTTAGGAATCCATAGGATCACAGGAGACGCTCTATGTCTGATTAGTTCAGTTTTGTATGCCATAAGTAATATTGGTGCCGAAATTTTGATAAAAGAAAGTTCAAAAAGAGAGTATCTAGCTATGATTGGCACATTTGGAACTCTAATCAGTGCTCTTCAAATGTAAAAATTATTTTTAAAATTAATGTCTTAAAAAACTTAAACCAAGGCTGATTTTTGAGCGAGAACAAATATATGATTTGATAAAATTAAATAGTATTATAGTCTGTAAGTAATTGATAAAGTTATTTGACGAAAAGTAATCTTGTTCTAATAAAGGGGCTTTATTTGTAGCAGAGAGCTTACTAATGTTTATGATATACACGATTTTGCCAATGGTTGTTGAAAGATCTAGTGCAGCATTTTTAAATTTGAATTTGTTAAGTTCAGATTTTTATACCGCGATTTACGGATTAGTTCTTAAAAACTATCAAGTAATTTTTCAAAAATATTTCCGCTAATTCAAACTTATTTAAAGATAAATGCAATGTATTATTTTGGTTTTGTGTGCATATTGTTCGGAACAATTTTGTATTGTTTATCAGAGCCTAGAAATAGACTGGAAAATTCATCATCATCTGAAAATACAAGCGATAAACAAGACAATAAAGTGAATGAAGCCGAAAAGCTTTCTACAAATTATGAATTATTTCTTATTTAATTGATAATCTCATCTTTTAAATAAAATATTTCAAAATTTACAAAATTAATTAGCAAAATTTTATTCAAATTAAAACTAGAAAAATAGTTTGTTGATTATTAAGAAATGATTCGCAATGTGATCTTTTAAAATTATTTTTTTTTTCATTTTTTGGTTATGAAAAGCTCAGTCTTATTAAAAATTTCAAAATTTAATTTAAGTTTTTTATCTGCTCATTTTAAAAGTGAAAGCGTTGATGACGATAATTTAAAACGGGATCAGATAAATTAAAAAAAACTAAGATGCCCGATGGATCCATCACCATGCTAATAATTAAAAAAATTACTAAATAATGTATTCATAAAATATAGCTATAAAATGTTGATGGTCAATGAGATACAAAAGAGCTAAAGCCACTAACTAAAACCATTAAGCATTAATTGGAAAGCTAAGACATTATTCAAAAACAATTTACTTTTGTTCATTATAAATTTTTTTTAAAAAGCAGTCCATGGTTAAATTTTTTGCTGAATACCATTAAGGAGATATATTTGAGTTAAATCATTTTATACAATCCTATCTATCCTTATCTTGAAAAAGATATTTTCTGATCAAAAAAAAATCAAGGAAAGAGCTCTTAAATTCATTCCAGGATTTTAGTTTTAAATGAATTGAAGCGATCTTTAATTAAAAATTAATAAGATAAAAGAAATAAATTGATAAGATGGTACGATTAGTTATAAAAAAAAAAAAAAGTTTCCAAAATAAAAAAAAAATTACTCAAATTAAATTGACTTATATCAAAAGAGGTTAATTTTACATTAAGCATTGAGAAAATTGAACTATTAATAAAATGGTATTTAAATAAATGAACTAAGTGTTTTGATTTTTTAATATATCAAAATTAAACAATAAAAAAACAAGTTCTGAACAATATTTATTTTTGATTTACTCAAGTATAATTATGATTAAAACATGGTTAAAAAACTTTAGCTGATTAACTAAGATAATTTTTTATTTTTTAAGAAAAAAGAGATAAAAAATTTTTTTCTTAATTTTTCATAATTTTTTCTAATACAAATAAATGCATAATTTAAGACAATTTTATTTCTGCCTCTTTATTAAATCAAGCTATTATTTTTTGAATAATATTAAGATTTTTAATTTATTTAACACTTTGTTCAAACGACACAAATTGTTCTTATTTGAAAATTTTGGGCTTTTTATTTACCAATTTTCTATCAGATTAGATTTTAAATACTCGAAAAAATTCATAATAATAAAAAATAATTTTTCAAATAATTATAAATTTTTCTGTTCGATTTAAACTAGCTTGTTTGACGTGGAGCTCTCCGTTTTTCTCAACGCAACAAGCTCGGTATAGTGATTTAAAATTTATGCTTGCTAAAGGAATGTATTTTGTGAATAAATAATTTTAGCTGGTACGTGTTTTAAAATAGAAAAGATGAGCAATAAAGATTATCTGTTACCATTGTATCTTATTCCAAAAAAATCAAAATTTCCCATAAACGAAAAAAAATTTCTTATTTTCTTACTATTTGGTACTCTAATCACATCTTTAATCATATTCGTGAATTTGCCGTCAACCAACAGTCTGTCGAGACAAGACTTGAGTAATTTATTTTTGCCAAAGTTTAATAATTCTCAGAAAATAAATCGGAATCGGCTGAAGCCACACGAACCAAAAGTAGAAGTAGAATCAGGCAATGATTTGCCAAAGTTTATTGTTGAACCAGATTCTGGTAAAGAAAATGAGAACAAAAATCGCTTAAGAAGAGACAAGATAAAAAATGTTTGTTTTTTTTTTTATTTTTTAAAAGCCTTTTTAAAGCTTTTCAAAAGATGACTTTACATGCTTGGAACAACTACAAAAAGTACGCTTGGGGAAAGAACGAGCTAAAACCACTGAGTAGGACATTTCACCAAACTGGTATTTTTGGTGCTGGATCTGACCTAGGCGCAACAATAGTAGACTCGCTTGACACCCTCCATATCATGGGTTTGCATGAAGAGGTCGAATTGGCAACCGAATGGATCAAAAAAAACTTCAATATCAATATAGTATGCCATTTTTAATTAAAAGCATATTTATCAGCTATAAAATGTTTCAGCTATAAAAATTTTATTTTTTTCTAAGAATTTTAATAAGTTAAAAAATTCGGTTAAAACCGCAATCTTTAAATATCCAAATATGAAGAAGAGAAATATTTTATTACTAAAATTAATTTTTTATCATAATATTTTAATAAATTTTTTTGTTCTAGAATTCCCAAATATCAGCATTTGAGGTAAATATTAGGTTTATTGGTGGATTTTTGGCAATATACGCTCTAACAGATAACAAGGTATATTTTTTCTCATTTTTTATTCTATTTATGGAATGTTTTTTTAAGCTTTATTTGGACAAAGCAGTCGAAGTAGCCGACGCTTTGATGCCTGTTTTTAATACACCTACCGGAATACCTTATGCACTGGTGAACCCAATAAGGTTTTTATCTCACTTTTTTTTTTATTTTAAAAAAATATTTTTTATCAAATTTTTGTTGTCTAGTAAAGCGGTCCATAATTACAACTGGGCTGCAGGTAGTTGTTCAATTTTGTCCGAACTTGGCACGTTTAGCTTAGAGTTTCAGTATTTAACCGATTTAACAGGAAATAAAATTTACCAGGAAAAAGTAAAATGCCCATCTTTTAATTTTTCCAAATCTAATTTGGACTCTTATTAAGATAGACAAAATTTATGATCATTTAAGAAAAAACAAAAATGCAAATGGACTTTATTATAATTATATAAATCCGAATAATGGTCAATATTGCGGAAGTAAAATATTTTTTTATTTAAAAAAAATAAAATAAAGCAAAATTATTTTGAATTAGGCCAAGCTTCAATTGGTGGCTTAGCTGACAGTTTTTATGAGTATTTGTTTAAATTATGGTTGTATAAAAACAAATCGGACAAGGAACTGCTGGACATGTATTTGGATTCCATAGACGCATTGAAAGCTCGTGTTTATCTCAAATCTAACAGCAATTTAGGCTACTTTGGAGAATATTCTGCAAATTTTGTTAACAAAAAAATGGGCCACTTGGCCTGTTTTGCCGGAGGCTTGTTTGGTTTGACCGCCATAAAAGTCGAGGAATTAGATGAAGAAAAACGCAATATGTACAAGGAAATGGCCATAGATATTACCAATACATGTCACGAATCCTATGTAAGAACTACTACTCATTTGGGTCCAGAAGCGTTTGGATTTGAGCCTAACAAAGAGGCTTTGGCTCTTGACAAGTACTATATTCTACGGCCTGAAGTTATTGAGTCGTATTTCTATCTATGGCGAATAACTAAAGATGAAAAGTACAGAGACTGGGCCTGGGATGCAGTCGAAGCTTTGGAAAAATATTGCAAAACTGAAAATGGATACTCAGGCATAAAAGATGTTAATAGTCCAAATCCACAAAAAGATGATGTTCAGCAGAGCTTTTTCATCGCTGAAACTTTAAAATATTTGTATTTAATTTTTTCTGAAGACGATCTTATTTCGTTTGATAAATTTGTTTTTAATACTGAAGCCCATCCGTTTCGAATAAAAGCTTAGTTGGCATTTTTGTTGAATATTTTAAAAGATATACCAATGATATAGTCAACTTTGGCTTTTACTTCGCCAAATGTTTTTATATATATAAAAAAATATTTTATAAACTTGATTAAGTTAAATAAAAATGAAATACACTTTCTTTCTTTCGAAAAAAAAGATCATTTAAAAAATTAATTACTTTTCAATGTACAGTATAATTTTTTGAGTTGTATCTTACAATGGTAGTAGTCATTTTACCAAAAAAAAAATTGATACGATTCTAACTTGAAACTTTAAAAACCAAATATTAAAAATTAAAAATTGAAATTTTGTTAAATTAGTTGACACAAAATTAAATCTTTTTTAAATATTAAAATTAAACAGACTAATTAAAATAAGTTGAAATTTAGCCAAATTTTAATTACAGAACAAAGTTTTAAAAAATTCCAAATTTTTTATTTAATTTTAATTTAGTTTAAAAAAACTATTGAAGCAATAAACAATTTTTAGATGTAAGAAAAACGCATGTTTTGTTAGTCGAAACTAAAAAATTTATTCATTAGAATTTGATTTTATAAAAAAATATTTTAAAAAATTAAATGATAATATAAATAATTTTAAAAATCATTTTAATATTAAGATATTTAACAAGTTTTTTTTTTCAATGAATTTCAATCAATCTACACCATCAAATCCTTCCGAATTCTCTATTGCCAACAACAATTTTTCTCTGAGCTCTTCATAGCTTCTATATGCTGGCAGATCAAGTCTATTAAAGCTTTTTAAAAGAAATATAGTAAAAGTAGTTAATGAAAAAATTATCCATATTAGTTACCATGTGTGAGCTCTTGGTAATTGTTTGTAATCACCCCAACTTTGAATGGTAAATTTTTGATATCCATTGCTACCTTGTAACTCAGCAAATCCGTTCATTGGAACACGCGAGGTTCCAGTAACAAATTGCAAGAATCTGAGTCTGAGCTCGTTTGGGAAAGAATACATAGCCATCCAAAACCAAGTGATGACCCGATGATGCGGATTGTATTCTCCTTTATAGGCTGTGCTCATCTGCCAATCTTTAATATTTACATCTCCTAAACCACTCAACAAAAGCTCGAACTCTTTCGGATCAAATATTTGAATACAATTTCTTGGCACAATTTCGGTGAAGCCCTTTATAAAACTGTTCATTTGTTTCTCAATTCTGTTGACAAATTTCCACTGAATGACCAAATCAATAAATTCCTTTTTGTTTTCATTGGTCACTTTGATATTTTTTCCATTAGGCTTAAGCTCGTGTTCAACTGTTTGTCCAAAAACATCTGATTCACTGGTAAATGTAAGATCCAAAGATTCAACATCGTCAGTTTCCATAATAAACTTCATCGATTTGTAATATTCAATATCGACAGCTTCAATGTCCTGCAATGTAATCGGTTTGTTCAATATCATTTTGTAAAATGGTCGAATAAAAAATCCATCTATTAATCTATTGTGATATGCAGCCATACCGACAACTCGACCGATAAAATGGAAATATTCCAAATGGTTGTCATTTAATAAGCCTGAATTTGGGTTTATTTGAAGAGTGTAATTATCGCTTAAAATAAATATGTATAAATAAAAATTATTTAGTAATAGGGAAAGTAAATTGCTTGGTATAAAATTATACTGTAAAATTTCTGAACAATCAACAGATACATCTTAAATATAAAAAAAAACTTGGCTCTAAGTTCTATAAGTTCTATAAACTTTTTGATTAAGATTATATTAATATAATTAAAAAAAAAAAAAACTTTTAAACATCATTTTTAACAATTTTAACATGAAATTCTATAAATATCTACACGCTTGATGGAATTTACCAATGCGGTTTTACTCATTAGACAAAAATAATCCCCTAAATTATATCTTTTTAAGGCATTTTTTATACCGTTTAAAAAAATTAAAATATTAGACATTTTTGACCCTATTAACTTACATGGCTGAATATTCAAAAAGACCATAATAAGGATTAAATATTTCCTTTGACAAAATATGAAACCATTCTCTACTAACACCACCATAATCGTAGGATTTTTCACCTTCGAATTCAATCCAAAGTCTAAAATTAAAATTAAATTTTATTATAAATTATAATTAAATTATTAACCAAATTTTAACTCACGCCATCCTAAAATGCTCTGGGTGTTTTTCACCTATAATTTTGTTAAATGAATCTTCGAGAACATTTGACCTTCTGACTCGAATGAAATATTTATCAATACCACCATATTGGGATCCTTTGGGAGGTGCAGGAGGCAAGAATTTCCTATACTGGTCGAACTTAAGCTTATAATCTCTTGAATATGGCACAGCTGGTCCGGCAAATTTTTGTAATCTTGGATCCTCCCATTGAGTTCGCTTATTGTTATGATCTATGTAAAATATTCGGCCATCACTGTGACGCCTTTCTTCCCATCCAGGCGGCAAAGGTCCGATTCGACTTTCGAAGTCCAAAGCAGGCTGTGGTGATGGTTTTCCATTACGAGGATCGATCCAAGTAGTTGTTTTGTTCACATGATCAATGAAAAATATTCGACCTTTATCTGAGTAGGAAAAATCCCATCCTGAAGGTAGCGGTGCCTCGTTAGGTTTAGGCCTAATTCCATTTGCGTTTGAGTTTGATGTACTACTGGACGAACTCGCTTGGCCTTCAGAGGAAGACTCTGTGTTTGTATCATCCTCACTGTTTTGATTCGATTCATTCATATCATCGTTTATGTGATGCCGGAACATGGTTGAAGCTTGTTGATTATTTTGTGCAGGATTATCTGTTGACTCATCTGATGAATTGACTGAAGTCTGGGCAAGTGTTGGTTTTAGTGCAGGTCTTATCCAAGTTGTTGTTTTGTTCACATGATCTACATAATATATTCGACCATTTTGGTCAAATCGTTGCTCCCATCCAGACGGTAGTGGGGAATTATTCAAAGCATTCAAGTTACTTGCATCACTTGAGTTTGTAATGGACGAGCCTGGTCGAGATCGACTCACTTGATTCTCGTCTGTTTCTGAATTTAGTGATATCCGGCTTGATTGAGCTATTTGGACAGAATTGTTGGCCAGTATTTGTTCGATATCTTGAATGGATGATACATAGTGTATTATCAAGGTCAGTTTTCCTTTAGCCTTAGAAAATAGGGACTTTTTTTCCAAAGGAAAATCAATTGTATTAAATGCGTTTGGATCGCTATCGTTCAGTATAATAACACGGCTTTTGTCAAAAGGTATTGACACCTTTCCCATTGAATCATTTCTAGTCTTTTGATTAAAAAATTAAATTCATTAAAAAGTTTAAATTATAAATTAAGACTTACTATTCTATTTTCATTTATCACATCAAACATTAGCTTGTGTTGACTTGGTATCACATTGAATATAAAGTCTATATTGTAAATTGGATTTGAATTCTGGCAAAATTGTTTATTAATCAATGAAAACAATAATAAATAAGGATTAGATTACTTTTTTAATTGTCGGAGTCTTTAGGAACTCAATAACACTCTCATTATTTTTTTTACATAAAAAAATCTCGACAAACGGGTCAACTGAGCCAAATAAGTCTTTGTTTAGGTCCTTTACTTGGACTATTTTTACCCGCAGAAGTTTTGAATTGGGCTAAAAATAACATGCAAATTTTTATATACTTTTAAAAAAGCTGAAAGTTATTTTTTTATTAAATTTATTCAAAATTAAAAAAAAAAAACTATTGATTTTTTTATTATTTTCAAATTTTTTCACCATTGCCACATAAATGTGACATGTTTACATTATTTTCTCGTTAAGAAAAAATGAATTTAAAAATAGATCGAGATATTTTTATATATTAACCAACGAGTGATAAAAAACAATCAGATTAAAATTTATATTTTTTACAAATAATCCTAAATTATTTTTTTTTTAATGTCTTTATTAATATTTTTAAATAATATAAATCTATTCATAATCTAAAATCTAAAAAGATGACTTAAAAGAAAGCTCCGCCATTCGGAACTGCCTCGGAAAATTTTCCTAAATTATTTTTTTACAAGAAAAGTGATTGATTAAGTGATAAGCGTTCAATTTTCTTGATTATAAAAGCTTTTAATTAACAATTGGCAACCAGAATTAATTTGATGCGTATTTTCTCAATATTTTCTTAATTAAAAAATTCTTACCGTGTTTAAAGGGACTCCACGGATCGGCGTTGTCATCATATGTTGAAATTGGTCTTATTTTTAAATTTTGAATAATATTTTAATTTAAAATCTAAATTCTAAAATATCTATTTTGAAACATGATTGATAAAAATAGGATTTTCGCTCATAATTTTTTGCTTTATGGAATGAATTTTTTTAATTTCAAAATCAGCTTTTAGACCAAATATACATTTCTTTATTATTTACTAATATATAAATATATTAAAAATTTTCTCTCTTTTTTTTATTTTTAATTTAACAATCATAAATTATTAACGTGAATTTTAATTGCGACTCAGCTCTCGTCTATACTACTTAGCTCATAATTGCCAATGAAAATAAAAATTATTTGCATTTTTTATACTTTTTATTAAAATATATTATAATAATATTAAAATAAATATAAATTATTAAAGTGATATCTTATTTTTGTCTTAAATAAACCGCGTGATGTCTCAATCAGCAATGATATAAATGTCTATTTTTAAAAAAGATATGAATAATCAAGACAATTAAAAAGAAATAAATTTTGAAAACAATTTTGTCTTATATATTTATTTTGGTTCGTTTTTTAGAACAAATCTTTACTGAATATAAAACAAAATTATATAAAACTTAGCTGAATAGATTTGAATTCAAAAACGCATATTTAATAATCTAAAATGATCGTAATTTTTAATTAAAATTTACAAAAATCTAAAATTAAACAAAATAAAAATATTCAGATAGGAAAATTTTTTAGATTGTTTCGTTTGAAATTTACACAAGATTTTATTTTACTTTGGATTAAATAAAGGAATTCATTTTAGCTCGGAAAATGTTATTAAATCTTGAAATAATAGCTAATTTACGTAAATGTTATAAAATTTAAATTCATGTCCTTGTCTTAATTTCATAATGTGTACCAAAACTTCAATCTTATAAACCTATTCCTTCTTTTAACAAATAAACCATTTTAAAATAGTTTACTTGATAATTTTGCCAATGCAATGCAACGATTTTAAATCAGCAAATATTTATAAATGTTAAAATTTCCGCTTCATTTTATGCATATAAAAATAATTGTAAAATTTCGACGCTTTATAGCTAATTCTATATGATTCATTAGTCTGCTAAATAAAATTTTAGTCCCGGTTTAAATATTTTCACTCTGTTAATCAAACAATTTTTCGAAACTTATATACTAAACTTATACTTATATATTATTAAGATAATAAAAAATTATATAAAAAATACTTATAAAATCATAGAATTTTCAATAATGTCATAGCTAAAAGCAGCACATACACTTTTAAGATAAACCTTATAATTTAATTTTTTTTCTTATCTTACTTTGTTTATAAATTCGTAATTAATCATATAATTATTAGAATGAACAATAATAAGACAATTTAAAATTTGAAGTTATATTTTTTTAAAGTTAATTGAACAAAAATCAACGAAAATAATAATTACTTGATAATTACAAAAATCATATTAAAAAAAAATATTTTTTAAAATCGATTTTTTGTATTATTATTTTACTTAAAGTTTAAAATTTAACTAAATCTGAATTTAAAGACAAGTCTTGTAAGACCACACCTTGATGTTATTAACTCAGTGTTTAAACCGTACTAGAAGAGATACACCTGAGAAAAAACAGTGAAAAAGAACTCGAAGGATTAGGGGATTTGTGAACTCATTTCTATCGAGAAGCTAAGAAGGCTTATCTAGCAACTTTGTTCTCTTCAAGTTGGTAAATGAAATTGATAAGCTGAATTGGTTCACAGGATCCAATGGAAAATAAAATAGGTAATCGAACCAGATTGACTTGGTCATGTACTAGGAATGAAAAGGATATGAATACCAGAGCTCTTCAATGGACTCCTCAAAGGCAAATAAAAGATCACAATAAAATGGAGGCCGACAATTAAAAAAGAGCTTATAAAGAGAAGCAAGAATGAAAGCAAATGATCGACTTGAGTGGAAAGTAATGAGTTTTTTGTATGATAAAGGGTGTTTAAAACTTGGAACCAATGAACAAATGAAGATAAAGAATCAGAATCAATTGATCTATTTAAAACAAATATTATCAACTTTTGAAAGACTTAGATACTTCTTAAAGTATGGTTAATTCGGATATTTATACCAAATTGATGTTTAATATTTTAAAATAAATTAATTAAATATAAAATAAAAAGTTCACAAATAATAAAACTTTTATAAGTTTTAAAAAAATAAAAAAATAGACCTAATTGGAATTAAATTTTGCTCATAATAATAGAAAAATTTGAATAATGCAATCTTTTTTAAAGCGTTCTGATTGTTTATACATTATTTTGCTGAAATTTTTATAATTTTATCTGTAAAGACCAATAGTTGAGTATGTCAAGACCAGTAGCATACAAACAAGATATGCCTCCTCCGGGAGGATATGCATCTATTACGTACAAAAAAGTTCCAACATGGTCTCCAAAGCGTAAGTCAAAATTAGCTTAAAATCTGAAAAAATTTAATTTAATCTAAAAAGCGTACGGAATAGCGGCTTGTCTAGCTCTCCTAGTGCCAATCGGCATTTGGGACTACCGAAGACGCAAAAATGCGGCTATGTAAATATTCATTATCGGAATATATCTAGATAAATTTTATAAAATTTCTTAGAAAAAATACAATAGAAGATGACGAAGGGCGCCAAGCATTGGAACCCTTAATGGAAGCCGAAACAGACCGTTTAGTTTTATGGCAAATGAGGCGAAATAGAGATGAGGAAAACGAATTAATGAAAGACGTACCTGGTTGGGTTACTGGCACTTGGTTTGGCGAGCCACTCTATAAAACCAATCCAAATTTTGACAAATGGATTCAACCTACATTTGTTGAAACTTATGCTCATACTAGATCAAGAGACATGCACCGACATATGTACGATAGAAACAGAATAGCTTAAATTTTTTCAATTTATATGCTAAAAAATAAAATAAAGATTTATAAACTCGGATTTAAAATTAGACTCTATTCTAAATAAAGCTTATTTAAACCTTTATTAACTAAGTAAAATTAAGTTAAAGAGTCTTGAATGACTCTTATAAGTAATTTGATTCTTGTTATTACACGTTTTGTGTTAAGTATTAAGAATGGCCCTTAACAAGTACATGCATCCGCGGAACCCTTTTTACCAAAATGCTCCAAATTTTTTCAAATTGGCTCAAAAGTATCCCGAGTTTTCCACACATTGCAGGCTTGAAAGCGATTCAAAATGCTCAATTGACTTCAAAGATCCCTACGCTTTGAAATCGCTTAGTTGTACACTTTTAAAAGATTTGTATGGTAAGTTAAAAACGCTTAATATTTTAATCTTATATTTAAAGCTAAAAGACAAAGAAATTTTCTAATTCATTTTGATAGATAAATGCATTTAAAAACCTAATAAAATAATAAGAAATTTTATTAAATAGTTCTCTAAATGTCAATATTATATACAATAAACTCTGATAGTATTTTAAAGACATATGGTTTATAGTCATTTAATAATTTATTCAAGTATCAAAGATTGGTTCAATTTTTTACCAGAGAGAATTTTTAATTTTAATTGAAAAAAAAATTCAGAAAAAAATTTAAATTAAAGGATTAGAAGTTGACATGCCAATAGACCATCTGATACCCAGGATACCACAGCGACTAAATTATATACTTTGGCTTGAAGATTTACTAGAAAAACCAATCAATTGCATTGGGATAGACATTGGTAAAAGATTCTTCCTATTGATTTGATTGAGAGATTAGTTTTTCAAATAGGCTGTGGAACTTGTTCCATTTTTGGACTGATTGCTTGTTCAATAAACAAAAGTTGGCAAATGGTTGGCAGTGATATCAGTGACGAAAATTTAGAATGGTCAAGAAAAAATATTTTAAATAATAATCTTCAAGATAAAGTTTACAGTAATAGAATAACATAAAATTAAAGCTCCTCTAGTCAATTTAGTATTTTTCAGCTGTTAAAGTCGATGGGGACAGTATTCTATTTGATTTGGTTTCCAAAATTGACCAAGATAGTACAATGCCTGGTCATTTAACCAACATTGATTTTGTGATGTGTAATCCGCCTTTTTTTTCAAACGAATCAGAGCATTACGGAGAGTCCAAGACTCGAAAGCCTGATCAGCGTCCTAATCCTAATTCTGTAAATACAAGTCAACTTCACGAATCAATTTTTTTAGGGGGCGAGACTGCTTTCATCAAAAAAATTATAGATGAAAGCTTAGAAATTGGCAAAAGAATTAGGTAAGTAAATTAACCATTGAATTCAATTAAATATATTTTTAGAATTTATACAACTATGATGGGAAAAAAATCAAGCTTGAGCGAAATCAAAAGCTATTTGGTTAATGAAAAAAAAATTAATAATATAAGTGCGACCCAATTTTGCCAAGGACAAACAATGAGATGGGCAATTGCTTGGAGCTTTGATCAGAAACAATTAAATGACTTTAATTATAGGAAAATAGTTGGAAAAGAAAGTTTAAAACCTCTAATTACAAGACCATTGAAGCTTACTATTGAAAAAAAATTAATTGACAGAGTCAGCGCATTTGATTTTTTTAAAGAATTTTTTTTAAAAAATTTAAATGTAAAATTAAGTTTTAAACAGATGGAATTTTTTAAAGTTTTGATCTTTAAAAGTTTGAAATTGAGCACGAAGACAGTGATATGGGTAAAATAACATTTTATGTAAAGGAAAAAACTTGGACAAATCGCAGGGAAAGGAGGTACCAAGCAAAATATGGAAACATGTGTAAAGCAAAACTACTCGAAGATAAATTTAAATTAAGCTGTCTTGTAGAAACTTTATCGAATGATAATATTCAGATAAAACTAAATTCTGATATTAATAATTCAAGAGTAAAAAATTATTTAAATGAAATTTACGAATTTTTAAAAAATCATTGGAAAAATCTAAAATCAAAACAAAAATAAAAAAAATAATATTAAATGCATTTGTATATTATCTAAAATAAAATTTGTCTTTTAACAACTATTTTTATTAGTTATTTAAAATTGAACTAGTTTTTTTTAATTAAAAATTAGTATAAATTCAAAATTTGAAATTAAACTTTGCATGGATCAATTGGACCAGTGTTAAGAGTGCAAAGACCATTTCTTAATTTAAAAAATTAATTAATCAAAAAAATTTGAAATTTGTTTCAGTTAATTACGTGCAAGCTTTCCAGCAATTGTGGTGCATAAATGATTGAAACAAATGATCTTGACACCTATGAACATTTGAGTTACAGTAAGAGTCTCCTAATTGGTTTACACATGGTGTTGGGGTGGTCAAAACAGGATGCAATAAATCACATGGGTTTATTATGGCACCAGGACATTGAGCCTGGTTCGGATGTGGAAAAGTTATGTGCAATACACACAAATCATGTAAACTAAGCAAATTTTTTTTCAATAGTTCATCAAAAATCTTTTTGGTAGCATCGCCCAAAGCTTCCTAATTTTGTTTTAAAATGAGTTTTTAATAAAAAGGAAAATACTTGAATAGTGGCACCAGAGCCAATAGACGAAATTGACGATCCTCTGTCTGTAATTTGGACGCAGGTGTCACCACACATTTTGATTCTCATCGGACGACCAAATATTATTGTCTAAAGATAAATTTTAATAAAAAATATTAACCATATTTTTAATTACGTCTTGATAATCGTCTGGTTTGAACAAGCTTCCCAAAAAACCTTGGAATAAATTTACTGCCAACGAGGTAAGGGCTGAAGCTAAAAGGCTGGTGGTAACTGGCTCAATTTTAGTGTTCTTTTTATATTTCAAAATTTGTACCATCTTTTAATCAATATATTAAATTACTTGGTTGTCTTCATCCGAGCATTGAATGCAAAGAATTGAAACAGACGCCAATAAGGCAGATATCAACAAAACTAGAATATGCAAAATCAAATTAATTATATTCTATCAAGTGATAAATTACTTGATTTAAAATTCATCTCTGTTAAGGACTAATATCCTTTAGCTAGATTTATATAAAAGAATTTATTTGAATTTCGACTAAGGCGAGAGCTTTATGTTAGAATTTACCTTCATATAAACATCTGTGATTTTCTCTTTTTTGACAATTATCGAACGCTAGTTTCTCAAGTATTTTAGATAAAATTTTGAAATCTATTTAATTATTCAATTAAAATTTAACATTTTTAGATTGATTAATTATTCATTGATAGATTTTATTTATCTGATCTCTTAGATGATTTAAATTTTTATAAATACATAATTCAATTTTTTTAAATTTGACAAAGAATTTTAAATCTATGATCTCTCGAAAGGTAAACATTATAAAAAATATAAAAACGCAATATCTGGTTTATTTTATCATCATTAAAATTTTCAACTCAGGAATAGAACAAGGATTTTGAGAACATTTTTGCCATCTATCTTATTATAGTTGCTATTTGATCTATAATTATTGTAAATTGTCTACTAAACTAAATGATTAACACTAGAAGCACCAAAAGAGTCATTTTGACTCGTTTTAAAAAATTTAAAATCCTCGTATCTTTTGGACAGATTCTAATGTAAACCAATCTTTTAGGAATTATGTAGATTTTATCTTTATAATTAAGAAAAAGTTTAATTTATATTAAAATTGCTACAAATATTTAAAATATATTTTGGATTAAAAATTACGAAAAAATGCTTGGTGCTTCTGGTGTTAAGCCTGAATTTTTCAATTTTAAGAGGCTTCAAATATGAGTTAAAAAAATCTTAAAACAATAAAATATATTAAATAAGTCTTATTGTAAGCAAAAGTTGGAAAGTTGAAATTAATTTTTGATGAAGTGGTTGAATCTGAATGGTCTTTTCTGTGATCACAATTCCTTTTTATTTTGTCATTAATTCATATTTTATTTCAAGCAATTTATGTTTTAAATTATTATATTAAATTCTTTAAAATAAAATTTATTTCAAGTTTAAAATCATTTTCAAAAATTACAAAAGATAATAATGAAATATAGGATAAACTGAGAGAGTCAAATGAAATGTTTTTTAAGTTTATGAATTTCTGATCTGATTGTTCGAAATCGTAACTTATATGATAAATTTAACGACTAATTATTTAAATTTAATTCAAAATAGATTGACCATTATTTTATTAAATATTAAACTTTAAAAAAATTATCAAAAATTTTTAATTTTCTAATTTTATACAGTAGGTTTCTAAACAAAGTTGACAACTTGCTTAAGCACATGTTCCACAACTGCTTAAGAAGGTCAGAAGTATTGCTCCAAAACTTAAAACTTTGTGAAACTTACTGTATAATATTAATTACGAATTAAACTTATTACAACAGAACAAGAAAGTAATTTTACAAATTTAGACATTATACTTTTTGAATATAAAAAATTCCAATCAAAGATATAATTTGAATTGGCTATTGCTTAAAAGAGCATTTTTATTAAATTATTTTTATTTTATTTTTACTAATAATTTAATTGACTTAATAATCGTATTTAGTCAAATTTCTTGAATTAATTCGTCCTGTTGATTGATTTCGATAGGCTGTTTTCGAACTATACTCATTATAATCTCGATTTTGATATCGAACTGAAGTGTTATTGGGTCCATAATTCATTTTTCTCGAACCAACAGGCCTAGTTGTATTATACTTGTCATAAATATCTAGCAAAAAAAAAACATTCAAAATGTAAATTCTAAATAAATATTTTGTAAAATTCTAAAATAACCATTTCTTGGATATCCTTTGGAGTAGCGCTTCATATCTTCGGGTCTAACTGTACCATAACCTTTTGCATAAGTAGGTGCCTCGTTAAAAAGACGCTTGGGTCTTAAATTGTAATCATAAATGTCTGGATTAGCCAGTTTTCTGTACTCTATTTCTGGATTTTTGCGCATATCATAATTTCTATTTAAACCATTTATCTGGTAGTGATCCCTATAATTATCATCAGCTATGTTGGGACCATAGGCCTTGTTCAACAGCTGCTTTGCATTAGTATAACCAGGATCGTAGCCATTTATCGGTATATTATTTGGATTTATAAGCCTTATGATTGGACCTTTGGCTTGCCGAGGAACTTGAGATGGTCCTTGATGCGATGAAGCCATTGGACCTAGAACGTTTGGTGGTCGATTACGATCGTTTTCTATCATGGTCAACCGGTTGTCTGTAAACTGATTGTCCATAGATTGAATTATTTTAACCGGTGCTGGCGCTGGTTCATGAACATGAATTTCCTTGATTATAACTTGTGGTGCTTTTTTTTTCACATACTTTTCCACTATAATGGGTGACGGAGTTTTGTCTTCGCGGACAAAAACCCGATTATTTTTGGTATCATTTTCAGAATTACCATCAGAATTAGAATCATATATTTTTTCTGGTAGATCATAAGTTTTATTTAAAGAATTATTTGGCTCAGCAAGATAGCGCACATATATATTCTGACCAGTGACCGGATCAATTCTTTTTTCTACTTTGATTAAATTTTCTGTCTTTTCATACGGATCAACAATTGTGTCATTTTGTTTATCTTTTTTATCATTAGATTCATCAAAGTGCTTAATTTCACGTTTGGCGTCCACAAACTTGGTCTTTTTCTCATTTTTTCTAGGTCTAATTTCTGTATATATTTGTTCAGTCGGCTCCCGGCTGTCAGCACGAGAATTCCGATCTACTTGGTGCTTAGACTTTGGAATGCTTTCGTATAAATTTTCATCTTCTTCAAACAGCTGCCATAAATCTATTGGAGTGTTCTCTGTAGCATAAAAATAACCACTTTGGTCAAATTTTTTTACTAAAACTCTCTTATTACTACTTTCCAGATCGGTTCTCATACAATAAACAACAGGTATGTTGGCAAATTTTTTATAAAAATCATTTATTGATTCTCTAGTTGAATTGAAGGCTTTTTGACAGCTTTCGATCAATTTCATTGCTATTTTAACCATACCTATCACAAATACTTGGCACTCTACGACTTGTTTTTTGGTATTTGGATCTATTCCTTTTAGGAAAACAACAAAAAGTGGCGGATTGCGGCTATTTTGTGTCTTTTGTGCCATTTCCGTATCAAGAGGAACAAACTTCCAATTTTTTGAGTTTTTTTCAGTAGATTCAAATTGAACAATAAATCTCAAAGCACCACAATAGACCAAACTCTTAATCGGATAGTAGAACAAAGCGCTTATGCTGCAATCATTTTTTGAAGAAGCGTGCTCCATTTGTAGCCCACTTGGAAAAATGGTCAGCCATGTTTGAACACCTTGAGCAAAATTTGTACCATCTACTGGATATCGCTCTGCTATAGTGTTCTGAAGCTGTGACAGATTCAAGTTAGATTCATTTATTTTTTTATTCTCTGGGTTAAAAACTGAGGTACCTAGATAAAGAGCTTTACATTTACAGATTGGTTCCTCATTTTGACTCGGAATGTTTTCTGACATAATTTAAAAGTTGATAAAAAAACTACAATAATAAATAGTTAATAAAAAAGACTCTTTTTTAATAATCAATCTAAAAATTAATATTTAAAATCTGAATTAATTAATGATCATTTTGGTGTAAAGGTCCTTATTTTTACTCATTTAGAAAAATGCATGGTTTTGTAGCAATACTTTTCTTGATACTATTTTTCGAATTTTTCTTGATCCTCCATAGCTTATCACTTTTTTCAAATTTAGATATAATCAAGAGCATTCATGCATGACGCGACCTGAATGCAGCAAATTTTAATTTTTGTTGTTGGTCAAGTTGAGTTTTTTGCTAGCCCTTCGTATGTTCTTGACTCTAAATCTATTTATTTTAATTGTTTATTTCCAAAATTTTCTAAACAAAAAAACAAATATAAATATTAATTTTCCCATGTAGCTCCTACTGAACCTTCGAGCTAAAAAGATATCTTAATTTAAATTCTTATTATACATATTCAAAAATTGTCAAGTCATGATAATGTCTAAGGTATTAATTGGTGTCTACTTCACCTTATTTTAAACAATATCTAAAATAGACTCAAGTAAAATGAGTAAATAAAAATCAGCTATCAATAAATACTTTTTATTAAAATAATACCCTCAATTTACTGGTTATGTAATCCTTTTAAATCTATTAATTTCTAGATTCGTAAAATTTGTTGCTTTTAATTGTCATTTAAAAATATCTTTATAATAATTTTGATCTTATGGTAGACTGGGTAGTGAATTTTTGAAAATTACTTTGAGTTTCATATTTTTTAAGCCATCTATTTTAAATTACCACAATTAAAAAAATTACTTTTTTGTTTGATAAAAAAAAAATGCGATCATTTATCTATAAATACCATAATTGTTCCACTCTATTCCCGAGTTTCTCTTAATATAATTTTGAGCTGAGAAAAATTTTATTTAGTTTTGAAAATATCTATTTTAAAACAATTTAAATATTAACATGTGCCATACTTTATTAAAAAAAATAAACTCCTTTAATTATAACTTAAATTTTATGAACTTATTAAATGAATGATAATTTGCCGGAAGCTCAAACTGATAATAAAAAACAAAAAGCTGACAGAATAAAAGCCGGAATATTTTTTGCTCTAATAAGCTCATTGGGAATTCTATCCGGATTTGGATATAGCTTGGGTTCAGTCAAAAAACGCGAGATAAAAAATCTAAACAGCAAAAAACTTAGGGATTTGTATTATTTGCAAGAAAGTGGTGCCGAATTGGCACGGCGAGCTTTGCTAAGAGCAACTGTTTACTCAGTGAGTGGATTTTCTTTGTTCTGTTTTTCAGTTTGGAAACTAAGCGGAGCAAGTACTTTTGAAGAGTTTCAGTACAAAATAGGTTCCCTGTTGCCACAAATAAAGAGAAACAACGAGCAACAAGGCCGGAAAGATTTTAAAAATTTGACCGAACTTTTCCAATATTTGATTGACGAAGACAACAAATCTAAAGAAACTAAGAAATGAATCAAATTTTTAGATACGCCTTCCAGTCCAGGCTATTGACCATGATAAACGAATTAAGTTTGAGAGGAAAATGGACTGAGCTGAAAATAGGCCTCAAATATTACAATAAAGTGTTGACCAAGTACTATATAAATTCCTATTGGAAAGTAATTATTTAGGATGTTGACTAATTTAATTGTTAAATAAAAGAATTGAAAAATTTTAAGTTTTTATTTCAACTAGCTTCAAGAGACTTTCCAAAATACATTGAATGTATTCCTCAGTTTATTGAGTAATTTAATGCATTCAAAAATTGACAAAATTTAATTTTGAAAATTAAATTTAAGTTGTCTTCACTCAATGAATTTGAATAACAAAAAGGAAGCCATTTACTCAGTTGTTTTCCTCTTATTCAGCAAAAATTATTTCAATCAAGGATTTGAACTGCTAAAAATGTACCATTTGACATCTGACTCGAGTTTAATTAATAAAGAAAAGGATGTAAACATGCTCACTAATATACTAAATTCTGATTTGGATTTCATAAAATGGAAATATGAAGTATCCAAAGAATCATATGAAGCAGAGAATCAAATTGCCCAACAAATGGCTGAAAAATGTGTTTTCCAAATTCAATTGATTTTGGATACATTTTGTCTGGCTGATAATCAAATAAACCAGTTAATTGATATTTACACCTATTATAAAAAAATAAATGAACTTCATGAAATACTGCTTACATATGCAGCCAAAAATTCCGATTACTTAAATGCTCAAAAGTATCTATTTGAATTTGAGCTAAATTTTATGAATATTGTTTCAACAGAATTATTTCAAGTAAATTTAATAAAATTTTAAAAAAGTTTATTCCATGAAAAACTTATCAATTTTTCATTTTGAAGAAAATAACACGATTAAATTCATCAGATAGCTTAATTCTGAAATATCATAAATATTTTCAAAATACAATTATGTCTATTGATTGTATGTTTGAAATTTTGGACTATTACCAATGGAAGTATGACAAAGAATGTTGGTCTTGTCTGAGCAAACTAATTAAACAAGCAGATAGGATGTAAGGTTCATTAGAAATTATACAACTAGTGTTCTAATTTTTCTAAAATTATTATAGTGATGCTATCAGAGACTGTATATTGGAGAATTGGAATCTAAGAAAACATTACTGGATTCCATATCACTTTAAAATATTTTCAATTATGTATAAAAAAATAAACAAATATCGATTTAGCATAGCAATCATGCTAATGGGACCAAGTAAATAAACTTATAAAATAGAAAAATAGTTACTTATACTTTACTTGTGGAAATAGGTCATCATATCAAGTTTTTTAAGAAATTTTCACTAAAATTCTTGTCTTATCTGATTGGAGGATTGAAATTAAAACATTTTTCAGATATGAAATTATTTATTCAAAAAAAGTTCATGGCAAAATTACAAAAATAAATAAAAATGTAAAATTACACAGATAAAAAGATCATTATACACACGACGAATTATATTGATCAATTCGGCATCTCTTATTGATAATTTGCCGAACCTAGCCTTTTCGTTTGTTTGTAGACCTGAACAAATCTATTGTCGTCATGTCATTTAACTTTTCTAAACCTTCTAGATTAAAATGGTCCACGAAATCGACTTTCTTGTAAAAAAAAATAAAACTAATTATAATAATTGTTTGTTTGTCCAGTAATATTTTTTTTTTGTTTCAATTGGCTTATATCATTTTTGTATAATGCTAATGGGACCAAGTAAATAAACTTATAAAATAGAAAAATAGTTACTTATACTTTACTTGTGGAAATAGGTCATACATTTGTTAAAACAGCATCGGAAAAGTGCAATTTAAATTTGGTCAACTTTAATCAAGAAATGGAAGTTTATAACTGGTTAAGTTAATATCTCAATTTTTTTTTTCTCTTATATTTTTACTTTTCTGAGTTTGATTAAAAAATATTGTTGCTTCTCAATAAATAAATTTATTAAAGAAGTTTTTTATTTTTGCAAATTAGAAAATTATATATTAATTGATAAAATCTTAAAAAAAAATTAATTAATCAAAATTTGCCAAATATTCGTCATTTATTTCAACACTGCTTAAAGCGGCATCAAATATCTTGATTTCATCGAATTCAGCATCTGCATTTGGATCGAACCAATTACTTTTTCCAATATAGCATTTGGTACGATTTATTATTGGCAATATATTCGATATACCATGATTTTTAAATATAAGTAAACTTCCATTCAAATAAATATATGAGCATCCTCCTTTAACAACAAATCCCAAATGATTCCACTCATACAAAGACAAAAATTTGTTCGAATTTAGATAATAATTTTTGTTGCCAATATAAATATGAAAATAAAGTGGTGATGATAGTCCAGATATTGAAATAACAATATTGTTACTTGCAGCACCATTTCCAAAATCTAATAATCTCTGATGATTTTTATAAGAATGCAATTTAACCCATGCAAGAATTGTCAATTCTACGCCCAAAGCAGTAATTGGTGGAACAACCCAATAGCCATTTGCCATTCTACATGATGAATTTGCATTACCAAATCTATCCGCTGTATACAAAACATTAACTGATGAATACACATCAGCTGCGTTAATTAACTCTTTCACATTGCTATCTTGAATATGCCAGTAGTAAAGATATCTTGGTCTTTGAATATTTTGATAAAAAAGGTTTAAAATTTAAATATCCAAAAGTCACTTATTTGAATTTTTTGTGTAAAGTTCCATAGATTTAGAGCTGTGTAGAGATTGTTGGTAAAGGCCATAAGTTGAGTACAAATTACATTCGTAGGAATTAAGTGAAACATATTCACAAGCTGATGTTTTACCACATTTGATCAAACAGCTAAGTCTTTGAAGAGATTTAATTGACTCGTTATTGATACCGCTCTCAATTTTTTTCAAAATTGATAAGGAACATAATGTTACTTTAAAAAAATTAAACCCACTTTTAATTATTTTATATATGTTTATAAAGGTATTATTATTTAATATATAATTTGTGTTTTTTAATATATGTTTATCTGATTTAAAATCTAATTAGTCCATTTGTCAAAATAATATGTTGATACTGATCATATCTATTCTTTTATAGGTATGTCTATTTAGAGTTATAACAAAAAGATTGACCAGTCTATGTAAAAGATTTTAACTGTTTAATTCAACTTATGGGTTAAGGTTCTAAATTTTATTCAAAATAGATATTTATTTTAAAAGCTTACCAAGTGTCTTCATAAGTAAGATTGAAAAAAGTATATTAGAATTCATTTTAATTCAAAAATTTAGAGATTTAAAATTTAAAAAAAGCCAAGTTTATATTAAAGAAAAAATTGAAATTCAATGACGATTGCTCTGCATATTATTAATTAAATAAATTGTTAAATATTTATTAGTTAATTTTAGAAATTACATATTTTTTTTATTTAACATCTTGATTGGCTTGATTCTGAATCTCTTTATTCAATCCAAATGATTTGAAAAAATATTCTTCCAAAATAAATTTTTAATTTAGTGTGTGGTATTTACTTTTTATATTTTTTTGTGAAAATAAACAAGAATATAAGTATTTGATTAAAAATATCATTAAAGTTACAAAATTTACTTTAAATTCTAAATCGTAAACAAAATATAGACATGACAAAATATATATAGAAAAAAATATACCGAAAATTTTGACTAAAGGAAAAAAGAGATCTGTCTAAAACTTTAAATTAAAAAGATAATGTTATTCATCTCAAATTAAGCTTAAAAATGACCAAAATTTTTTAAACAAAATAATAGTCATTTACCGCCGAACAAACTTTTCTTTACACTCAAGAAAGGTAAAATTAACGTCAAGTTTTAAATATTTATTAATTTTAAAAAAATTGGTAATAAATAAAATTTTTCGCTTAAAAATATTTTAATTTTAAGCCTCTCTGAAAACTTAAAATTCAAGTATTTTTTTATCTTACGTTATTCTATGATTTTTAATATATATTTTACTATATCCATTAATAACTTTATTTACATTTCAAAATTAAAATCAGAACTCACAAGTCAACTTTATTTTTTTTTTAAATTAAAAAAAAATTTCAACTCGTTCTAAAGACGATTATTTTTTATTAATTTAATTTAGATTTTTTAAATTTCGAAAAAATTTATCGTTTAATTGCAAATTAATTACTTGACTCAAAAAAAAACTTTATTTAAAGTCACAACTTTAACTTAAAACTGTGGCTTATAAACAAGTCTGATTAAAATCTTAGCAAATTTTACAAAATATTATTAAAAATTATGTAGTTTTAAGTAAAATTGAGTAAAAATATTAGCAATATTGAATATTATTTATTTTCAAAATAAAATAATTTTAAAATTTTGGAACAATAGTCGATTTTTAAATTTTTCTTACCAAATTCCTCATTTTTTGGCCGTAATCATTATGGAATTATTTTACTTAAAGTTACGTTTTTGATGTAAACTTATGTAATTATACGTAAAATACACGTTCTTACTATCTAATATTAAGGTAATGTAACGTAAGATTGCTAAAAAAAATGTAAAATTACGTAATTTACCTGTTTCTGGGCCTATTATAAAAGCATTCTAGTTAAATTAGCATCCACTTCTTATGTATGATTTAAAATTAGACTAGGTACTGGATCAACAATTTGAAACTGTTATCGGATTATTCGGAAGTTAAGCTGGATTTAATGCTGAGTCTATCTGAAATAGTCATTTCAGAGACTCAAAAAAAATATACAATTGAGTTGTCCAATGGTATGACTCAGGTAATCAAGACAAAAACAGAGTTTTGATATTTACGATCAAGACAAATCTACAAGTTTATTGTCTTTGTTTGATCAAATCAAATTGAATATATGGCATAACCATGTTGAGTCTTGGTATCGTCAAATTCAATAGACACTAGAAAAAATGAACTGTTCCAAAAGTTGTAGAATTATTTGGAAAGAGCAAAATAAAGCAGATAAGCTTATAATAAAAAACGGTGAACAATTTAAATCAAAAATGTCACATAGCTAAACAAAAAAATAGAAAAAAAAATTTTAATTGTGAATTTCTTTTTTTATTATTTTAAATTGATAGCTTCCATAGCGGAGCTAATTTAGCCTTGCTTCATATGTCTAAAGCCGCAGCTTAAATTATTATTAGTACTGTATTTAAATATATAATTAAAAAAATTATCACTAAGAAAGAGAGTCAGTAAAATGAAACAGCTATGTAAATATTTAAGTATTTAATTACTGACCAGTTGACCAACTACTTTAAATTATTCAGAATTTTTCTTTTCATCATCACCTTTATAATTAATAATTTTATCATCTCTCATGATAGAAATATCAATTTACATATATTTTTAAAGGCTTTTAATTGAGACATTATTTAGAACACTTTTTAGATCTGTAAGGCTTACAATTAAGAATTTGAATTAATTTGAAATTTTAATCAAATGGTTTAATCTACTCTTTATTTTTTAAATAGTTTTTCTTTAAAAATGGAAATTTCTAAGAAAAAAAGAAAAGAAAATAAAGACAAAAATATAAACATAAAAAAAAATTGATATTTATAGTATTGATTAAAAAATCGATTTGTATCGTTCGGTTGATCTACTGACTGGCACATTGAACTCGTCTACCATGTGGCATGTCACCATCTTCATCCATGTATTCCTCCTGTCTTTTGCTTCTTTCATAAGCTGGATCTAAGTCGACCAATGTTAGCTCTTCAGAATCCGCAGGAATATCAACTTTGGCTTTTGCTGGTAGGATCTTTTCTAATTCAACAATTCTTTTAAGATCAATATCACCATTTTGCGGGAATTTAACATTGAAATTAATTATCAAGCGGCCCTTTTCGAAGGGGTTTTTATGCATTGGCATACCCTCATTCAACACGCATTTAACATCATTTGATTTTATAATCTCTCCTGGCAGACTAGATATCACCAGTATTCTATCGTCTAGAGTTTTTATCGTTCGCTTGAAGCCAGTTAAGGCCTCATTTAGATTAATGTCCATTTTCATAAACAAATCCATATTTTTACGTTTAAATAAAGGATGATCTTTTTCTTCCAAAATAATGATTATATCACCAGGCTCGAGACCAGGAGACTGATCACCTTCTCCGTAAAAAGGAATCTTTTGACCATCTCCCATTCCTTTGTCTATGTGAACCTCCAATATTTTCCTCTCTTGGACAATTTTTTTTCCTTGGCAAGTTTTACACATGTCTTTTGGATTTATTTTTTCACCCTGGCCCTGACAATCTCTACAAGTAGTGTGTATTTGTTGGTACATGCCAGCACCAAGCTGATTGAGAATAACTTGACTTCCAGTACCTTTGCAAGTTGTGCACTTGCTTACGGCACCTTCTTTGCCTCCTCTACCATTACATTTGTCGCATATGACGTTCTTTTGAAGAGCCAATTTTCTAGTTGATCCTTTGTACAGTTCTTCGAGAGAGACAGCAAGTTGATGGATGACATCTTTGCCTTTATTTTCCTTTCGCCTTCGACCACCACCGAAAAACATTTCGAAAATGTCCATTGGGGAGCTGAAATGACCATCGCCGCCACCTCCTTCTTTCAGAGCTTGTTCGCCACCCTCATCGTATATTCTTCTTTTTTTTTCGTCACTTAAAACCTCATAAGCTTGAGATATATTCTTGAATTTTTCAGCTGATTCTTTGTCAGGATTTTTGTCAGGATGATACTTCAGTGCCAATTTACGATAGGCTTTCTTGAGTTCGTCAGGTGTTGCAGCTGGCTTGACACCTAACAAGTCATAGTATCCTGTTTCTTTTACCATTTTTTAAAACTTAAATTTTTTTTATCTAAATCTGTTCAAACTTTAATAAAATACTGAATCTATTTGTATAAATATACATTAAACACAACAATAAAATACAATATTAATTATTTCTCATTCCTATGGAAATTTTGATGAATTATTCAATCAAAGTACCCAAATTGGATCTAAATAAGAAAATTTAACTTGTAGTTAAATGCATTCAAATTTCAGCCCTCTTCGAAAAGCATTATTAGAAATACTAAATATTAGGTTTTATATATTCATAGATTTTTATAGAATTTTCTCGAAAATTTCTAATTTATTCATTGCAAAATTTGAGTGTGCGAGTCACATTTAAAATTTTAAAATTTCCCCTTGTTTCTATCGTATTCTCACTTTGTTTTCTTAACTAAATCACATTATTTCTAAAATTCTGGTAAAATATTCATAAATTAGATGATTCTAGATTAGGAATTTTCGATTTATAGGGCTAAAAGATTAGAGTTGTTGAAAAAAATAGCAAAAGTTTAAATCATAGGTCAATTAATTATTCTATTTGTTTAAAAAATTTTGAATTTAATTTGAAAAACATTTAAAGAATTCTTATTTTTTACATTTAAAAGCGTTTTTTAATTACCTTTACCTACTTTTTTTCTTACACTGAAATAAAAAAATTATTTAAAAGAATAAAATTTCTATTTAAATTTGTTTTCAAATATTTGGTTTTGATTTTATAAATTTTTAAAAGACAAATAAAAAAATTAACATGAATATTATTTAAATATTTATTCCACGCTTCATTTTTGATATCAACAGTATCCTTAGAACATTATTGTTAATTAGTTCCTTTCAACTCTAGATTAAGCAAGTATGCATGGTTTAATGAGATAGCAATTACATCGGCAAGTTTTATTCATTTTTTTATTTAATTAAAATCTCTCGAATTTTCTCCTATTCCTAATTTAGAAAAAAATATTCTTCAAAATTTATGCTGAAAATCTTATCTTTTTATCTTAAAAATAATTCATATAAAAATTGAAAATTGGTTAATGAAACATTGCTAAGTGTGGAAGGACAATTATTTTCTATGGATTCTCGCGTTTTTGAAAATCTCTATCTTTTATTTAATTGTAAAATTATTATTTATTATGATTTGTTAAAAAGTATAAGTTTTTTAATGATAATTAATATATTGATACTTTTTTTAATTTGATATTTTTGTATAAGATATATTTATTCATGAGAGTGAAGTCATTGACTTGATCAATATTCTTAATTGATTAAATTTCGTGAATATGAATTTAAAAAAATAAAATTTTAATAAATATTTTATTAGTAAATGAAATGAATTTTTGCTTTTGATAACATTAATTTTTAAAAATTTAGCTAATTTAAGGGTAATTTATTAAAGCACAATTAAAAGTGCATTTTGAATGGAAATTAGAAATTCAAGTTCAATTTTGTTTAATTCCAGGATTTTTCATAGATAGACAAATAATTTTAACAAAAACAAGAACAAAAAAATTACTTTTAAATAAAAATTTACTTTGAAAGCCTAAATTTAATATAAAATGATTTAATTGATTTGCCTAAATTGATTTTAATTAACTAAATTTAAGCTTTTGTTGTTCTTTTTTTCAAGTCAGCACTGTCTTTGCCCATTCTAAAATAAAATTTAAATTAGTGAGCTCTAATTATTTTTTAGATAAATCAAAACATACAAATTTTGAGCTTGTTCCATCTCTTCTTCATTTTGATTTGGTTTTTTGACACACTTTTTCTCATAAATTAAGATAATCATGCATAAAATAAAAACCTCGGCACAGATGGCCAAAAAAGGCCAAAGAGCAGCCAAAGCATCTTTTACTCTAACTTGAATAACTTGTGTATGACTTCCATGTTGGTTAGATAACTCGCATACAAATTCGCCTTTGTCGTCATCGGTAGCAGCGTTAATAACTAGAGTTGTGCTATTGTCATCGAATTTGATAGAATATTTTTCGCTTTCGGTAAGGACAGTGTCGTTTTTGAGCCATTTCCAAGACAAATCTTGACCATACAATGATTTGCAGTTTAGTTCAATATTGCCACCTTCGGTTACAGTTTGTGATGGTTTCTCTGGCACATAAATAAAAGGTCCAACCAATTTTTTTACTTCAGCGACTTTTCTATCCCCTGATTTGCATATATACTCAACTTCTCTAATATCTTCACTTCTAAGATCGGTCAGACTAAGCTTATCATCTTCTAGCTTTACATTTTTGCTGTCCTCATCGATCTTAACTTCTGTACCGTTTTCGTAGACCTTGTAATATTCAGCATCCTCAAAATTCGAACAATCGATGGTCACATTTTGCTTATATTTAAAAACAGCCTCGATGGTTTTTATTTGGTCATCATTACCGTCTTAAAAAAATATTTAATTAACTTAAAGATTAAAGAATGTAACAAAAATCTTACAGATTAAATTGATGATGCAAATAAAAAAAAACACTGACTTGATCAAAAAATTCATGTTATTCTTAACTAGATAATACTAATTTTAAATCTAAATTTTTTATTTAAAACCATGGTTACAAAAAATTAATAAAAAAAATTTGAACATTAATTGCCGAAAGTGTAAAAGAAAGATTTATAATTTTAATCTTTGAAAAATTGAATAGTTATTCTTAAAGATATTCAATCGAGTATTCTTAGATAAAGCACTTCTTATGTTTTACTAAGGAAATTGAATATACATTGTTTAATTAGAATAATTTGTAGCTTTAAATTAAGAAATAGGCTTTCCACGCTACCAAAATTATGAGGGAAAAATAAGATTTTAAATTTTTTTCGTAGATAATAATGTGCACAATCAAGCTAGAAGATAAAAATATTATAATTATATTTTGTTATCTATTAATGGTACTATTCAGATGAGTTTGGTTTTAGTTTAGATGAAATGACCCACAAAAGCACCCAAATTAGAATGAAAAATATTACAATTTCTTGCAATCGATTAATAAAATTATAAAAGATGATAATAATTTATGGGCTCGATCAATTGCCGGGGTCTATATTAATATAAATTGATATTTTTCTATTTCATTATAAGTCTTTTTTTTCCTTGCTTAGGAGTAAAAATGAATTTTATTTGAAATTATGATTTTCGCATTTTAAAACCAAAAGAGTCGGGCTTAGATTTTGGAATAAATTAAATTTTTAATTTATTTTTTTGACTAAAAAATGCTAAGTACAAACATATAATTTTAACTTAAAGTTTATATTTCAAATGCATGTACTAGTAATTGGTAGATATTTTATTTAACTTGATTTTATTACTTACAATTATATTAAATCCATCAAGTTTAAATTTCAACACTTTATTTACAAAAATAAAAGCTTCATAATTTAAAGTTTTAAAAATGAACAAAAAAATTAACATGTTATGAATGAAAATTTAAAATTTGATTAAACATTTGACGTCAAACTTCCAATTCGTTTGATATTTTTATCTTTACATGGAGTCTAGTTAATTGCATGAATCTATTTAAATTATTTTAACCCAAAAAAAATTAATTTGATTAATAAAAAAAAGTTCATATGTTTTAGATAACTAATAAATTTAAATTTGATATTGATTTCGTTTGCAAATTATTATTTTCAAAAGATAAAAATAAACAAAAAATCTAAACTAAAATGACTAGTGTTTAATTTATTCAAAAAAAAAAAATTATAATTATTTTATTTAGTAAAACTAATTCGATTTTTAGATTTAAAAAAAATAATTAATAATAATCAAATATATAATTAAAAATTTTGATTAATGAACATTGGCTAAAATTCGTAAATCTCTAAAAAAATTCTTAATTTTAAAATTTTGTAAAAAAGTCTAAAAATTTTAATTATGTCTTGGTATTGGTTCAAAATTAAAGCTACCAAAGCTTTCGATTTTAGGAGCCTGTGTAGGAAATTGTTCTATATGTGAAAAACGAGTTGTTGTTTTTATTTCGACTATTTCGAAATCTGGAAAAGCACCTTTGGTGGATGTCACGGGTACAGTTGGTCTTTCTTGGTCATCTGAAAAGTTGAAACTTATCGATTCAGCGTCGGTTGCTTTCTGAGTAGCTTGAGCCGAGGTGGATATTTTTTTCCTTGGCATTTTTCTTCGTGAATTTGTCGCAAAGATGTCTTGATCAACAGAATCATCTTCTACATTGTCAAATGATAAAAAATTTGATCCTCTAGTTTTTTCGTTTAACTGAGAAGAAGAAGTAACTGGTACTGGTTCAGTGGTAGATTGAATTAAATCATTTTGTCCAATCACTCGAGAAGCTTGTTCCAATGGAACTGTTTTGTCAGTAATATCAAATGAGGGAAAATTTAATCCTTCCGAACTAGTAGTGGTTTCTAATACTTGAACAGTGGTAGTTTCAGTTGTTAATTTGACCAAGTGGTTGTTCATTAAATTTTTCTTTAGAGAACTTCTTGAAAAGTCTATCTCGTCAGTTGGTTCATTTTCTCCAAAATCAAATGAAATCATATTTGGCTGACGTGGGCTATTGGTTGCCATCATTACAGATGCAGTTGTTGTAAAATCTATCTGATTATTTTCTGTCAAAAATGATGTAGATGTTTGTTGGTTAAAATCATCATTTGATCTCATGTTTGATTCGGGTATTGTTTTTTCTACTTCTGGTATGGTCGAAACTTGTGTGGTTGTTTTTATTCTAAGCTTTTTGAACAATTTTTTTCTTAATGGTATGCGAGTGGTAGTTTCCATTTCTTCATTTATTGAACCAAAGGTTGATGAAGTAAATGCTAAGTCCTCAAAAACATCATCAAACAAAATACTAGATGTAGCTTTTGTTGTAGTGGTTGAAGTGGTAGTAGTGGTGGTAGTCGTTGTTAGTGGTGCTATGGTGGTTGTGGTGGTGGTTGTATGAGGTCTTTTTCTCAAATGCTTATTTTTTCTTATAGTTGGCCTTGTGGTGGTAGAAATCTGATCTTCATAATCATAATAATCTTCACTAGCTGGGGTTGCTGTTTCAATTATATGTTCTCTATTTTTTTTATCGGTTCCTATTCTTTCATTTTGTTTTTGGTCTGAACTGGTTGGTTCATCGTGTTCATTATTGAAGACAATCTTTCTGCTCAATGACATTCTTGTAGTTGTTGTCTCAATTTGGTCATCAGGATTTCTTAAAATTTTTTCAAAAATCAAATTATCTACAATAGTAGTTTCGCGGAAATTAGTGGTAGTTGTAGGAGCTGTACTTATAATTTGGGTGGTAGTTGTTGAATGTGTAGTATGATGATGCGGTCTTGGTCTGTGGGTTGTAAATGCTTCTTCATAGTCATAATCATAATCTTTGCCATGTGTAGTGGCTATTGTAGTAGTAGCTGTTGTGGTCAGAATTAATTTTTGATGCTCAATTCTTTGAGTTGAAGTTGATGGTTGCTTTTGGAGGAAAGAATTTAAATCACTCACACTAATTTTCACTTTATTGTCTTGCTTGGTTTTTGTTGGTAAAGCTAGTGTTGGAATCAAAGCAATATTTGAAA
Organism: Brachionus rotundiformis; assembly: GCA_016802295.1. Classification (NCBI taxonomy): domain Eukaryota; kingdom Metazoa; phylum Rotifera; class Eurotatoria; order Ploima; family Brachionidae; genus Brachionus; species Brachionus rotundiformis. The sequence goes on from JAESIW010000137.1 coordinate 1,765,533, forward strand.
ATCGTGTTGGCTGAACAAAGCCATTTTGATCATTGTTTTTTAATTTAGGATTACCATTTACTTCTTCGAAAATAAAATTATTTACCACTGTTTCTTTTGGTCTACTAGGTATGCTTGTTTGTTGAACAACCGTAGGAGCTATGGTATTGGTGTTTATACCAGTAAATGAAGTTGTTAATTCTTGCTGAAATAAATTTGTCTGTACTGTGGGCTTGAAGCTCATAAAAACTTTTTCAGTTTCTTTTTTTGTTGTGCTGGTTGTTTCTGTGAAAAATTGGCTAGTTGGCTCAGTAACAACTTCAAAAGGAGATAATGTTGAAAATTGGGTAAAAACTGTAGTTGTTTGGAATGTAACACCTCCTAAGTTCAAATTGCTGAACTCCGATGATTGGGAAGCAGTTTGAAAATTGAAAACTGTACTCATGGTGGTAAATTGGGTGGTTGTTTGAAAATTAAAATTTTCAAAAACTAAATTGTTTGTGGTACTAGTGGTGAAAAATTGGTTTGGCGCTTCAGTAGCGCTAGCAAAGGTAACCAAGTCAAATGGCGAAGCTGTTGTTTGAAATGTGTTACTTCCAAAGTTTAAATTACTGAATTCAGATGACTGAGCGGTGGTGGTGGTAAAAACAAATGGTGTGGTAGTAGCAATTGTCTGGAAAGTTGTTGTTGGTAAATTTTGACTACCAAAGTTCAAATTGCTGAATTCTGCTTGGGAGTTGGGAAATGTAGCTACAGGTGTGAAAACTGTGGTAGTTGGTTCTCCTGCAATACTTGGCCAATCACAAATATTTGAAGCGGCATTGAACACGAGCCCTGGTGGACAGCTTTGGGTGAATGCAACATCAAGATGACATTTTAAAAATTTAGAATTATCGCTCGGATGTGCTGAGATACCTCCAGTACCATCAACACAAGGATCTTGAAATGATTCAATTATTTTATATCTTTGGTTCAGATTTAAGTCTTACCTCCAACTGGTGCCGATTTACAATAAGCCAATAAAATAGACAAGAAAACAAATCTTGCTATCATTTTTTAAAAAAATTTTTTAAAACTCCTAAAATGAATTTTTGAAAAAAAATTAAAAGCTTAAATCAAGATTTATCAGGGTATTAGTCAATTGTATAAGACTTAGTTTTAATTTAAAGCGTGGTTAATATACGCAATATGAAGAATAAGTCTTTTGTTGTCACTGGCTTAGCATTTAAGCATGCTGAACCAATGCAGATTTTTGAAAAATATAACTAGTAATATCTCAAAAAAAATGAATTCCTTTTCGGTACTTGACTGATTTTATAAACTTAGAAAACATATAGAAAATCAATAGATAATCAATTAAATTAAAATTCATGTTAAACATTTTTAAATAGATAATATATATCTCGCTACATTGACAATATTCAATTTATCTCTGTAAAACTAAATATATGTTTATTTGATTCAAATGATATTAAAGCATTACTTTGAACTTAAATACATGCAATTAGCTTTTTTTTTTAATTTAATTTATTTAAGATTAATAAAAAATATAAAATTAGATTTAAATCTTTATTTTAGAATTGTAATTTTGAATTAAAAAAATTATTATTAGTTAAAAATTTATCGATCGATTAAAACTTAATTGAATTTGTCATATACAATTAAAAAATTAAAAATTGGACTTATTGTTCAAATTCATCTTGTTGCATATTTTCAGCAATTGGTTTAACTCGTACCAAAACTGGTCTGTGCTTGACAACTTCGGTACTTGGTGTGGTCGATTTAGAAATTACACTCCAGTCGCAAATTTTCAATGTTGGATTGTAGAACAAATCATCTGGGCAAGTTTCTACCCATAATGTGTCTTGGGTCTCGCATCTTAAAAATTTATGAGTATCAGTCGGATGTGGTAGAATGGTTCCTTTGGTCTTGTCTTGGCAAGGCGATACACTGGCTCCATCATCAACAGGGGCAGCAATCGACAAAGCAACTAATGAAACCACCAAAATAAGCTTGAACATTTTTATTTTAGCTTAGAAAATTTTTAAGATTTGATTTCCAAGAAAATTGACTTTAAATTAAAATTAAAATATTTAAATGCCAAATTTATAAAGTTTGAAGACCAACTTTATTAATGCTTATATTAGATGCTTTCAAAATCTCATGACAATAGCTCTCACTGTTTGTTTAACTGCATCCAAAAATCTATTATATTCTCTAAAGCTGGTAAAATTTCTTCTAAATGATTCATAATGCTTTTTAGATTCTCTATTTGAACAAAAATCAGTTTTCTTCTTTTGATGGATCATGAATAAAACATGTGCCATTAGTTTATTTATAATTTTTGATTTATATTAAATTTCTTAATAATCTTTTAGTTTAATTTTTAGAGTGATTATTATTTTTTTAATAGGATTGTTTGATTTTTATTTACTTAGTGGAATCATAACAAGATTTTTTGATTTTTAAACTTTTGTTAATTTTTAAAATTAATTAGTGTTAATGAGTTGATAAAATTAGATTTATTCCAAGCAAGTATCTCAAATATATTTTTTAGCGCGGAATTATTTAATTAATTACTTAAAAAAAAACAATTCCGAGTGAACAATTTGCAATTAATGTACCTGATAGACTTTTATATCTTGTATCTAAAATCAGCTACAGAAGATTGGCCAAAAAAGTTTTAAATCTAATAAATCATTCCAGTCTAAATAAAGTCTTTAATCTTTGCTCAAGAATGAATAATAACTTTTTTAATTATTTAATTTTCCTAGAAAAAAATAATTAAAATCTCTTTAATGTGATTACACGACGAATTTACCATTAATGCTCACTAAATATGAATAAAAGAAGATATATTTTTTTAAAGGCATATTTTACTTTAAACAGTTTGAGATCAATTTCTTTTTTTTATAAAATATAGATTTTTCTTCTATTATTCTAATAAAATAAAATCTAAGATAAGATCATGAGCTAAAACAAATCGCAAGGATTTTGCTTGATTAAAAATTCAATTTAGCATGATTTTTTAGAAGAAAATGTTTGATTTGTAAGATATACAGAAAAAGGATACAACTTGTAGATTAGAATATTCTTTCCTATATGTGTATATGACAAATCTAATTACAAATATTTCTCTAAGAAAATACATATATAGATTAGATCAACACAATTTCTAAATCATATTTAGTTTTTTGATAACAAATTGATGACTGATTTCATTAAAAAAGCACTTTTTAACTAACATTTCCAAGTATTGATTAATTTCGCATTCAAACTTGTATCCCATTGATGTAATTAATTCATAATTTTATAAACTTGAGTCTTAATACACTTAAGTGTTTCCTCAGCTTTTTTTTTATCAAATTAAAGGTTATGCAATCAAATTACTTTAGAATTAAGACTTGATATATGTTTTTAAAAAATGTAAACAAGTAAAGATTAAGGCTTAAATTTGAGTTATTAGAATCTAAAATGATAAAATTTTTAGCGGATATTATAACAAATAAACAACCAAGTGGTCTAGTTAATTTTTGTTAAAGAAATAAACAATTAGTTAACTTTTTAATTTTATAAATAAAGTAAAAGAATTTGTTTTGGCTTGTTAAAAGTGTTAAAAGGTAATTAAAATAAAAATCTGGGTTGTATTTTAAGGAAAAATTGCCGTAAAGAAAATGGTTGAATTGGTTGATTTTGGCATGTATGTTTATGTAAATATCTTTGAAATCATAGCTTAAGGCATGTAATAAATCAAATATTTATCAATTAATACTTAATAGCTTTAATGCTAGTATTTTAACACTAATATTAAATATTCATTTAAATAACTTTTATTCTAATTTTAAGCTCAAAAATTAATAATCCTTCTCATTTCGAAATAATTTTTAAAAATAATTCTTCTAGAAGGGGCTTTACCTAAAGTATATCTTAGTTAAGCTAGCCATTGGTGTCAATTTAAATAGGAATATCTGAACAAATTAATTTTCAGTAATAATTGATAAGAACAATAGGATTTTTTGAGTATTTAACACTAAAAAATCCTATACTTAACTTAAAAATAAACTTTTACAAGCAAAATTTGAAATTTTTTAGTTTTGAGAAGAGCTGATAAATTGGCAACCAAAATTGAAAAGATGGTCACAAAACAATTTTTAATTATTCTTAAAATTCCTTGATACATTTCGTTTTTCATTGCAAAAATAAATCTTTTTAGCAATTTTTATTTAATTTTTCATAGAGTATTTATTTTCCAATTTGTTTTCATAAACTATAGATAAAAATAAGAGAGTTAAATCAAAACCTTATAAATTAAAATAAAAAAATATTAAAACATGGTAAATAAAAAATCAGCTGTTAGTTTATTCTTTTATGTAAAAAAAAATATTTTTTTTCTCTAAGAGAAAAATAAACATTTAAAAAATAGGAAAAAAACTCTTGTTTTTGATTTATTTAATATTTAGTAATAATTAAATCCGAAAGTTTGTTCCGCTATTGATATTTTTCTCAATGCACAAACAATCATCTCAACAAGTTTTAGACATAACCATTTTTCTTTATTAATAAATAGATATAATTGTTAGTCGTGATTAAAGCAAATTTATTTCAAATTTGCAATTCTTCTATTTGGAACTTTTTTTTTTCAAATTGTTTGTTCTTATTTCAATTTTTTTCTACTTATTTGTTTCGAGTTGTTTTCTTAGTAGATATATCTAGCAAAATTAACTCGATAATCTATTATTGCATTGATTAACAGTGAAAATTTCACCCAATATTAAAATATCTTATTTGGTTTTATACAACACACATAACAAATACAATTTGGTTTTCAAGGCTTTCCTAAGCTTTCAGGTTTTTAGCAATAAGATGCGCCATTTTGAACATAATTCAAAATGAACATAACCATTGATGAAGCTAACTCTTTGGAAATCAACATAGTCAAAGTTCTTGTTGCCCTTATAGCAATTCCAGTATGTATATTGACGGCCACTGGTAACATACTGGTTCTTGTTTCTTTTAAAATAAATAAAAAACTACGCACTGCCAACAATTATTTTCTAATGAGTTTGGCCATAGCCGACCTCACGATCGGCTTAATTTCCATGCCCATATCAACAGTCTACTTTATAACTGAGAGATGGCTTTTGGGACCAACTGTTTGTGATTTGTGGCTCAGTTTGGACTATGCGGTGAGCAATGCCAGTGTGGCTAATTTAATCCTGATCTCTTTCGATAGGTATTTTTCCATAACGCGACCCCTAACCTATCGAGTTAATCGGACTTCCAGAAAAGTGATTTTGTCCATTGGACTAAGTTGGATTGTTTCCTTTCTGGTCTGGACACCTTTTATTATCTCGTGGCCATATATTTACGGTAAAAGAATACTCGATGATGATGAATGCAAAGTCCAATTTTTGTATACCAATAAATACCTTACACTAAGCACCTGCTTTATAGCTTTTTATCTACCAGTCATAATAATTTGTGCGGTCTATTACCGAATATGGGTTAAAACTAAAGTGAGACAAGTTGAATTTCGTCAATTGTTAGCTGCCAATAACATAAAAACCAACTTGAATAGACGCCCGCGCAAAATATCCCTAAAAAATGACCGCTTGGAAATGGTTGGGCTTAGACTTTCCAATGTAAATATGAAGAAAAGTTTTGAGGAAAGCAAAGATGAGGAGCTTAAATCTAGCGAGAACTCAGATGAAAGAAAAAATTCCGACAATGGCAGTGGTAAAAAAATCAAGACAATTCATTTAAGTGATTTATCTTTGGCAGAAAATACTGGACACAATTCAGCTTTTAATATGGAAAAGACAACTATTATTGATAAAGTTTTTAGCCATTTTTTTAGAAATAGATCAAGTTCAATTGGAATACTGACACCAAAACCAATTGATTATTCTAAGTGCAAGCTTTATTTCAAAAGTACCAATAAATTAAGCTCGGAAGTTCAATGTAAATATTGTAATAATGAAAGTGAATCTTATAAAGCGAAATTACCCAGTGAAGAAACCTCATATTACTCTTTGATTTCGGCTCCAAATGAAAGAAAAAATTTGCCATCATTCGACATCAAGAGTAAACAGATAAATAAAATATTTAAATTTGTATTTTTTTAAATATTTTAGAGCCCAAAGAATTACAGTTGCTTAGAGTTGAGTCAAAGAAATCAGTGGACACCTTAAAGACGCCAAAATTTTCAACTGATTTAAATTCAACTGATAAGAATACAACATTTGAGCGGATTCAGACGGCGTCTAGTAAAAAAGTAGAGAAGAAACAGGATCAAAAGGCTGCCAAAATGCTTAGCGCCATTTTGCTCGCCTTCATAATCACATGGACACCGTATAACATAAATGTTGTTGTAAATACATTCTGTGATAATTGTTTGAGCAAGTATGTCTTTTGGGAAGGTTTTGGTAAGTGAAAGTGACTTAATTTTAGAATTCAGTTTTTATTTTTAAATCCTAGGGGCTTTATAAAACCAACTTAATATACTTAATATATTTTTTATATCTTATCAAATTCAATTGAGAATTAAATGATTTAGATTCTATTTATGATTGAGAAAAAAAATTTCTTTTTTATTCAAATTAACATTATTTTTTTATTATTTTTTACAAATTAAAAATAAGAAGAATTCTAAATCCAAAATTTGGAAAAATTTCCATTTTTAAAATATATTTTTTTTAAGCTTATTGGCTATGTTATATGAACAGCACTATTAATCCAATTTTATATGCTTTATGTAATGCAAGTTTTCGAAAAACGTTTCGAGAAATATTTGCCAAATTTGATATAATAAATAATAATAAATAAATAAATTTTGGCCGTAATGTAGTTACATTCACAGTTTTATATGCTCAAAATAAATATTTAAATATTATCTTAAATTTTTTATTTTTCATTTTTGCTAACTTAATTAAGCAATTTATAGATGCAACAACAATAACATTAAGATTATATTTTGATTAATTTATTCAAAAAATTTTAAATTTTTTATATGAACCCATTGTCCAAGACTTCAAGCATCCTTGAAAGCTACCGAGGCCATGACTGTGCACTGTCCGCAATAGGCTATGGTCTAACCATGTATTCGGGCTTCAAAGCAAAAAAAAATCCACTCTTTGCCAAAAATTTATCCAAATTATCTGCTCAAATTTCAAACGCTAGAGTCATATTAAGACTGCTTGATGATCCTTCGATGCTAGCTTTTACTTTATCATATGGTCTTGGCAAACATGTAATATAGTTTTAAAATTCTGTCTTAAATATTAAATATTAAAAAGTTTCTACTAGGAAAAAAATTTTATTATTCGATGTTTGAATATAATAAACAATCTAGCCTCACATGTTTATTACATATGTGAACATGCTGCCTGGCTAGCAGATAATTCAATTTTGAAAGCAAATTCTGGGCTATATTGGCTAATAAGCTTGATATCCTGGTTAATATCTTTAGCAGCATCTCTAATTTGGTAAATAATTTAAAATATTCTAATCAAATTGTGTTTAAAACTTTTTTTACCGAATGATTTCTGAATTAAGTCAGACTATTTCATCGAACGTCTAATATATTTAATTTATCGAATAAAACAAAGCTTTTATTCAACAGTTTTTTAAGTAATAGAACCAGATTTATCAGTATTAAATAAAAAAAGAGATACTTGAATTATAAAATCTTTGGAAACAATACTAGGTTATAAAATGTTTATTTTTCTAGTAATCTGATTTGCTTGAAAAATATGGTGTTTGAGTTGAAGCTTTTGGTCAAAAAGGATGTGAATAAAAAGTCAGTTTGATTTTAAAAAACATGTTAGAAGCAATTTTAAGAAGTAGAGCAAGTTTATATAACAAGCATTTTAATTAATATAAAATTTTTTATTGATAAATATTTTTCTAAAGCATTCTAAATTAATTTAGATCTGAATATGAAAAATTCTATTATTTCGCATAATTAAATAATAAAAAATGCTTCTAACTAAAATTTATCAATTTAATAATAAATAACTCTTATAGAAGCGAATTAACGAGTAAAAGATTCGTAACCATCTATTTGAAATTGATCGAAGACTTATCATGGACGATAAATGCAATACATTGGTTACCCCCTGGAGTATTATGGTCGGGAAAATTGACAGATTTCCAAAGTGGTTTTCTTGGTTTACTTTCATCTATTTGCAATTTAGTAAACAAAATTATCTAAATAAAAAAAAATTCAAGTATTTACTTAAATCAAATCAATGCACTTAGAAATAAAAATAGCTTCTTTATTTTATTTGTTTTTATTAAAAAAAAAAGCTTTTTTTGACATACTTGTAAAACTATCTAAAATTTACTAATTTGTTTTGTTTTCTGTTGAACAATACATCAAACATTGAAAAAATTTTTCCATAAAAAATAAAAACATTAATTTAAAATTCAAGAGTTGAATTCTATTTTTTAAAAGATAAATAGATACACTAATAAATATCAATATTAACTCAAATTGTTAAAAGTTAATAATAAATAAAGATTAAAATAAAAACTTTTATTTTTTTTATTAATTATACAATCAAAATCAAACAATTTTTGTATAGGGGTTTATTTCAACTCATAAAAATTGCGTGAAATCTGATAACAGATTATTTATGAAAAGTGATATTTTGATAGTATTTATCTATTTTTGCCAATCAAAACAAGAATCACTGACATGGATAACCAGCTCAAAATGGACTTAATAGAAACACGTTCTAAAGTTCTGATCAATAAATTTTTTATCAAAAAAACAAACCACCAACAATTAAGATCATACCTATATGAATTTAACTCAATAGATGATACTTTAAACGCTAAATTCACTTCGCTCTACTTAACTTATTAACTAAAAACTATTAATACTAATATACTTATTTTTTTTATAAAAACTTTCACATTACTCATTTTACTAACGCTTGGCTAAAAAGAAGGACTTAATTCCATTCTGAGAAGCTTGAGATTCTCCTCAAAATTATTTTGAAATAAAAAAATAAATCTTTTTTGATTTAAAAATTTCGCTAATTGAGCTTCTACTGTATCCTCTCTCAGCATATTCCAATCGTTGATTAAACGGTCCGTGAAGAAGTTGTATCGTTGAGCTCAATTATTGAGTGATTCTCTTTTAATTATGTATTGATAGTCTTTTGTACATCTGCCTGAATGTGAGTGGAAATTGTCAAATGACATGATCAATGTTTTTTTTCTTTAAACGTTTGAATTATGTCACCTCTCATTCGCTTTTTGGTTAAATTGATCGCTTTATAACTTTAAGCCTTTCTTCGCAGTTAAGAGTTTTAAGACCAACAATTGTAGATATGGTGACCATACTGAAATAGCATACTCTAAATGAGACTTGTATATATCTGGGTCCGAAACTTAATACCATGAAGAACGTCATGAAAAATTTTCTGTTACCTTTAAAGGATGCTGAAAAAACTTGCTAATGCTATTTCAGATAGTTTTGGATCCAGATTCCTAAATCTTTCCGAAATCGAGATCTTGAAACAAGATGGACTTTCATTCATTTTGATTATTTTAAACTTACTTTAAAGAATACTAAAGAGAATATATCATTAAATATTTTTTATTTTTTTTTAATAATTTTTCATATGATTGATTTTTTAGATTTTTCAACAGAATTAGTAACTTAAATTTTATAAATGGAACAAAATTGTTAAAAATGATGGTATAACTTCCATGAGAAAACATTCATAAATGATTTGGGAAAAATTAAATCAGTTTGATTTAAGCTTGACAAAAAAAATCATATAATTTAAATATGAAAGATTCCTTTTTTATCTGAAATTAAAAGATTATAAACAATATCAAGATCCAACATCTACAATATAAGTATTAAAAAATTGAAAATATTGAGTTTTTGTTTGAATGACAAGTATTTTAATTCTAAAAAATCTTGAATTAGTTTGAATTAATCTATAAAATAGTTATTCGTAACTTTAACAAAGAAGCTAATCGTAACTTATTATCAAAAATCTATAAATTTATCTAGTATTAAATTTATTTGTTTTATATAGCATAAAAAAAGCTACTTTCTTTGTAATATCTATGGTAACATATTGGTAAAAACTTAACATTCAATTAATTTATTGAATTAGTTTAATACTGTTTTAAATTTAAATAAATATAAAAGATATGTGTCAAATGGAAATCTTTATTGTATTCTTAGATCTAATTCTATCTTTATAAATTATTTAAAAAAAAAGAGAATATTTTGCTAAAATTTATTTTAATTAATTTTAAATAAAAATAGTAATCTTTAAACAACTACCCGATCAAGTATTTCACTATTTGATAACAACCAAGTCCAACTTTGTAAAATCCATTTAACAGATAGAAAAAACTTGCCAACAAAGTTATTGACACTCCCATAAATCCTACCAAAACAACCCAAAAGCCGATCAACATGTTCCAAAATCCGACCAAAATACCCAACATATTTTAATTATTAAGCATATATTTTCTAGCAAGCAAAATTAACAATCGTCGCGACTTTTTCTCAAAATTTGAATCGAAAGCGCGCTTTTTTGTAATTTTGCCATTTGCTTTGATTAGAGCAAAAAATCTAAGAAGCATCTAAGAAGCGGGATTAAATGAAATAAAACGAAATGAAAGTAACATTAGTCAATAAGTTAAGTACAAAGTCTTAGCTAAGATTTAGTTTGAGTAATGTGTTGGTGCTTGAATGGCTAGATTTCAATATAAAAGCAGCTATTTTATTTTGCAATCATTTCAAAATACCAAAATCTATTCCAACACCATCATAAGTTGTATTTTACGCATTTAATTTAAGTCATCGTATTGGGTCTTTGTATAGGGTTTGAAATTTTGCATTCGAATAACTATAAATAAAGATTTTTCAGTCTTAAAAGATCATCATCTTTAACCAAATCTATTTAATTACACAATTTCTCTAAGCCTAGCTAACACGTGTAACAAAATAACTTCTTTTTTTTTTAATAGAAAACCATTTGCAAGAAAATTAAGAATTTTATCTACATTTAACTAAATTTTGGGCTTTGAAAATTTTATTCTGAGCATTTTTTTATATTTGGACATTTTTAACAATCATTTACTCAAAATGGAATATGACTTTGAGAATCAAATCGATTCGAAATACTCGACCCCGTCATCCTCGGCCAGTTCGACTTCCGAATCGTTTATTAATCAAATAAACAGCTTGAAAACCAAGCTTACCATGCAGAACCAGAAACAAAATCAATTCATTGACTTGAATAGCTCGATGCCGAGCTCTTGTTCGCTCATATTTTCCACCGCCGCCAGTTTCAACATTAACCAAAACGTGACCACTTTCTAAACCATTTTAATTCTTTGTTTACCTTTTTTTTGTTGTTTAGGACACAGTATTTTATTCGAGGGAATCGATACACTTGCTGGCCAAGTTCTTGGCAAACAACAGCGATCAAGGCATATTCAGATCACTGTATTCATACGCGCCGGACAACTTGGCCTGGCTGTGGTCGTTTTTGGACTTTGACACTCCGATTGACTTGAGCCAGGTTCCGGTCCAAGAGCAATACGAGCCTTTCGAATGGTCAATTCAAGAGAACAACCTTAGCGAGTCTGATGATGAGCTGCTGACCAGAGTTAACAAAATTTTCAGCGATTCGCCGCTAATTCAGTACAAGTACCGCGAAAATCTCATGATTGCCGATTTGTACAAGTTCTTGGAGCATCTGCAAAAAATCAGCTTCAAATACATAGCCATTGCTTTGTTTAATTTATATTTTCCAAGTAATTTAGCTTAGTCTAATAATTGATTGATTAATTAAAATACAAAAATAAAATAATTAGTTAATTTTTTAATTTATTTATTTTGAATTAATTTTTTTGTTCAGGATTTGCATGCTTCATGGACGACCAAATTAGAAAGTTTATCAAGCCGAAATTACTGGCGGCCAATCTGCCACTGGTCAAGGAACTTGATACCATGATAGTGCGTCTAATAAGATCAAGATATTCAAATCTGAGAGAATACAAGCAAAAAATACTCACTGGTCAAGGGTTGCCATCGTATGTACGTGGTTTGCTCTACGATGTGCCCGGGTTTTGGACCAACCCGGCCAACAAGCTTCTTGTTAAAAGTCTCACTAGTGGACTAAACAAACCACGGCTCATGTCACCTGTGGCCAATAAGATCAATGACACCATGGTCCATAAAGATGACCAAAGTTTATACCAAACATTGAGCTATTTAAAAATGCTGCAGCAATCGAACAAATTGAACTCAGATCTGGACCATACAGAAGAAGAGTTGGCCAATTTGGACGAAGATGATGATGACTTGAAATGTTTGATGAATACAAAATTTGCTGACTTGTCCTCACCAGTGCCCAAATTGGATCAGTATTTTGCAAATACTCCAAATATTGAGGACCAATTGAAAAATTTTTCATCTGGTCAATATACACCAATAAGTCAAAATTTAGCTAATAAATTACTCATAAACACGCCTCCCACACCGTCCAGTTTTAGTCCTTATTTGGAAACAAACTCGATGTGGTCTACGGTGAACAACAAAATAACCCAGCGATATCTGTCCACAGCAACACCACCACCATCTGCCAACCTTAAGAATTTTGACGAAGATACATTCATGTCACCCTTAGGAAATTATAACACTCAATTAGACAAATTAATGAGTCCTATGAACGAAGAGCAATTCTCCAAGTATTTTCAAATGTCTGCTGCTTTGAATTCGCCAGCACCAAAGACATATCAAAAAGACTTTTCAAACTATGTAGGCTCAAATTTGGCCCCCACAATGAAGCATAACATGGCATCCAAGTTCAACTATGATTTGAATGTGAAGACCCATTTTAACTCGGCCAGATCTCCTGTGTCGGGCGCCAGGTCTCCCATTTACTCAAATTCCTCACAAAGTTTACCCGCTATTTGGACAGGTCGCCTACCACCAAAAGTCTATCACATAAATTCACTTTTTTCGCGCAAAGTCTTTCTCGGCGGTCTGCCATGGGATGTCAATCAGCAGTATTTGCTTCAATTATTGCACAAGTACGGCAGTGTTAAGCTGGAAATACCAGGCAAAGATTTGAAGCACCCGCGGGTCTCTCATATAAACAAAATACAAGAAAGATCTACACCTGGATATGTGTACATTATTTTTGACCACGAGTCAGCAGTACAAAGACTGCTGGCCGATTGCCGAAAAGAGTTCAAAAATGGTGGCGAACACTACTATTACAACATTTTGATGCCAAACGTGTATCCTGGAAATTTTAACTTTAACAAGCGTGGCAAAACAAAAGAGGTCGAGGTGATACCATGGAACCAAGATGACACCAGCTATGTGCCGTCCAAGCAAAATCTACCGCCCAAAATCGACCCCAAGTCGACAATTTTCGTCGGCGCCCTGCACGGAATGCTCAATGCCCAAGGTCTTGGTAAGGTCATGACAGAAATATTCGGCGAGGTTATCCACGCCGGTCTCGACACTGATAAATACAAATACCCGATCGGTAGCGGTCGGGTAACATTCCGCAACCGAGAAGCTTATGTCAAGGCTATTAAGTCGAGATTTTTGACCATACGCGCCAACCTCGAGCCAAACGATCCAAGTCCAAGATTCGAAAAAACAATCCAAATTGATCCCTATTTAGATGATGACAAATGCTCAAAATGTGATGCCAAATCAGTTTACTTTTGTCGCAATGAAAATTGCTTGGACTATTTTTGCATGCATTGCTGGTCGTTTGGTCATGATTTGACCAAACCAGGCGAGCATATTCCTTTGTCAAGACAAAACAAGCCATCACATTAAAACAGTATAATGCTTGATGATTTTTTAAAATTATTCTTGTTTAATCTTTTTTGCATTTTGTTGGGTTTTTTTTATTACTCTAAAAAAAATAAGACTAAGAATTTTAAACATTTTATTTAAACAAAACAAAAAAAAATAACAACAACACATTTGGCTATAATGGTCGATTTTTATTTTATGGAAAGATAGTTTGTTGAAGAAGCACATTAATCGGAGACCGAGATTCAATAGGATCTTTATTTTGATGAAATGTTGTTGTTGCTTTTAAAATTTTTAATGTCTTTTGGATACGGTGAACAGGTTGTTTGTCCCTCTTGCCGACCATCTCATTTAATTTACATGATTAATATTATTAATTTTAATTTTTGAGATTGAGTTAAAGTTTCTTTATTATACAACTTGGTAAACTTACAGAGATTTTTTATTAATCTTAATTGAGTTAAATTTTTAAATCGATGTTCCATTTTTAAACAAATTTAAACAATCAATCACCAATTTTTCCATTCTTCTTTTTTTCTTTACGCTTTCGTTAATTTGTAAATATTTTCCATTATTACTTGAGTATATTAAGATTAATGTAAGGCCAAATTTAGAATTTTTCCATGTGTTTGGCCGCATGAATCAAAAGATTTTTTTTGAAATTTTTTGCCGGTAAAATATGTTTTTTTTTGTTATCTAGTTTTGTTTGCTTTATTTTCTAACTAATTGAAATTTAAATCTATTTGTTCAATAAAGATTAAAAATGTTCGGTTTTTGCCAATTTTTCAAATCGACTTTGAATTTTGACAAAAATAATGCCTAAGATTTTTTAAGAAATATTCAAGAATCGTTAGTTTTTTCTTTTTTTTCTGATTATATCTTTTTTTGTTTGTTTTTTTTTCCACAATTGATTCAACAGTGGCAAATGAATGAAATTTTTGTTACTTTCCCATCTATTTGGGCAAAGACTTGATTTTTTAAAAAAAATATTTTTAAACTTTTTTTAGTTAAATATTAATGAAAATATACAATTTTGTATTTCCCTTAACCGTTAACATATTTAACAATTGGTCTATATAATAATCATAGACATGACTAATTTACTTTTAATCCAACATTTATAATAATAAAACATTACAATAAATCGACTTGTTTTTTTTATTTAATATTTTTTAAATAAGATTTTAAAATTTTTTCCTATTTAATGATAATTGAAGATATAATTTATTTAACAACAAAAATTAATGTTTAATTTTAAATTTGTATTAGGAATGAATTAAAAACATTCATTAACTTATATCGATAGATCCGGTTGCCAAAGGTCTAAAGGAAATAATCAACTCCATCAAATATTATTGATACATTTATTTTTAGGTTAATAAAGAAGATTAATTTAAAAAAAAAAAATGAGAGTCGCAGATAAATTAAATTAATTTGGTGCAGTGATGGTAAATTTACAGGTGAAGATTAATTGGAAGTAGTTCTATTGGCTACTTTGTGAATAAAGAGGAAGGGGGCGCATTTACAGGTGATGGAAGGGTATTAATAGGACGCACTTTTTAAAAAAATTATCATTTTTAAATAATATCAATTTTAAAAATAAACAAAACGTAAAACATGGTCACCATAACTCTGCCGATCCGCAGGTCCCAAGCCCTGATGAAAAAAGAGGAGGGTGGTGGCAGCCACATGAATCTTATGTGCATGTGGTCTTTCACGTAGTCTGCAGAAGAGCTGTATGGCGGGTACATAGGCCTACGGGTCTTTGTCCAAGTCTTGTCGTATGAGGGCGCCGCTGGCTTCGACCATCTCCCAGTATAGAATCCGAAAGGAGCGAGAATCTGCTGTACAGCTGACCCTCTGCAGATAGACGTAACTTTGGAAGCCTTAAGTTAAGACTTTATCTCGAGTGAGAGATAAGTCGCTTGGTTTGTGGTTCCAAGCTAGTCTAAATAGTTGCCGAGTTCGCAGCCAATTTAAGTGCTCGGATGAGTGGCGCTATTTATGATGAACGTCCCACTGGCTTCTTAGGGAAAGACGCCGTCATAACTCTGCCAAAGCCGGTCCCAAGCCCGGTTACAAAAAGAGGAGGGTGACAAACAAATTATTAGTCTAAGTTAATCATTTACAAAAATTTAATTACAATTGTACAACATATAATTTTTTAATTAATTAAATGATAAATTTTCTTTTAAAAATATTAATTGATTTAGAAGCATAAAGTTTTATTTTAACATGGTTTTATTGATTTGTAAATAAGGCTACTTTTAAAAATCTTCAAGCTGCTGAATAATTTTTTGAAAATAAAATTTTTCGAGAATCTAAAAATATATCATTTTCGCATTTTCATTACATGAATTTTCGCCACTATCTGGCAATATTTTGTTTTCTTAAAATATCTCTAAATTTTATCAAATAATTCTATTTTCATTGGAATTCTAATTATTTAAATAATCAAAAAGATCAATTTGTATTTATTTAATAAATTGAAAAACATTTAACTAAAAGCTTTATTTTAAAGAAATCAAAGTTAAAAAATTAAATTTGATTCCTATTTAAAATCAGTTATTTTATTCATAAAAATGTAACTTCCAGGATCTTTTTGAAATCACTTCGGGAGGAAATTTATATTTAACCTCCAGTTTGTTAAAATCAGTCAAATTTGCTTGAATATTTTGCTGAATAGACTGAAAAGAGAAGTTTTCAGTGTCATTTTGTTCTGGATAATTCCAAATTTGAGCTGACATTTTTTCAAATAGATCAATCACTTGTTCGTATTTGTCTTGTAGCTGGACACATAAATCATTTTGATTGTACAATAAAAGAGATTTTGACAGACTAAAAACAGAATCTTTGAGCTTATAAACATAGGTCATGGTATCGCTTAGCTCCTGTATTAATGCCAAGTCTTCGAATGGACTTCCTTTTTTGAGAGATATAAGTGTTTTTTTTTGGCGATTTTTTCTCTTCGATTTGCTTGAAAATGTACTTGCTATGGTACTAGCAGCTGAACGTGTTGAGCCAGCTTGAGAATGAGTGTCGAATGTGGAATTGCTGACTTCCGACATGGATAAATCATCTCTATGCCTATTCTCGTCTTCATACTCATCCATCATTTCTTTTTCTTTTCTTTTAGCCTTATCTTGGCGAACTTCATCAAGTCTTTCCTTATGTTCGACAAATTTTTTCTCATATTGCTCTATGGTTTTGATTAATTCTTGCTGATTTGAATCAAGAGATGGTAAAAGATTAGTTTCAAGAAAGTCAAAACGATTTGATTTGTGAATTAAAGCTATCGCCTCTGACCAGTGAGCACCAGTTATTAAATTTAAAATAGCACTCTCTGTATCATTCATATAACTTTCGTATACATGGGCACATTCGAGGTATTTGTTCTCCGATTTAAGCTTTTCAACAGTTAAGTTCAATTTTTCCGAGTAAAGATGAGATGGTAGTTTTAGTTTTAGGCAAACATTAATGAACATTTCCCAGCTGGCTGATTTTAAAAACAAATCTGAAGCTTGTTCATATTGGCTTGCTCGGGTCAGTATTAGACCAGCTTCTTCATAATATTTTTTTGAAGTTAAATGACTGGCAAAGAGTCTTGACACACTTTGGAACATTTTATCTGAAGGTTTGTAGTGCCTAAGACATTCTGAATATAGTTTGTGATCATCAACAAGCTTTATAATTTCCTCATTATGGTCATTGCCACATTTAATGATACTTTGTAATGCTTTTTTATATCTTTTTAAATAAAAATCTATTTTGTATTTTCGGTAATTTTCTTCTAGCTTTTTAAGTTCGTTTAAAAAAGGCAGATATTCCTTCGGGTCCTTAAAATATTATTTATTTTCAATATTAATTGATTATTTTAATAAAAGTTATTCAAAATTTTTTATCTATTTTGTGGAAGCTACAAAATACATGAGTCGGGAAAGAATGAGTTCTCTCTTGAACACCATGTGTAATTCTGACTGATTATGTCATGGTGAAAACTTATCCAAGAGGTATACAGTTTGTATTGACAGTAAAGATTGGTGATTTAGACTTTGCGGATGATCTTATGCTTATTAATTTTAAAGAGATTCAATTCATTAGTAAAATTATGCAGGCGAATTCACATATTTGGGAAGTACCATTAGTTCAGCTATTGGATCACTTAAAATTATTAAGAATCGACTTGTAGAATCAAAATGTGCTTTTGCAAGACAAGGATCACTATGGAATTCAATCAACTACAGAGCTGCGCAACAGTGCTGGGCAAAATGACCGAGTCTAGTAGAAAAATCTAAATACCTTATTTACTGGAAGTCTGAGAAGGATCCTTCATTGGACAGACAAAGGGCGAGGAAAGATTAATGACCAGCAGCAAAATGGAGGTCAAGAACACAAAAGATTTCGATGAATGAAGATGGCATGGGGTGAAGCATGGGTAAAAGCAAAAGATAAACTTGAGTGGAAATCGGAAATAATAGCCGTATGCTCCATAAGGAACCAATAAAGAACAAAAATTATCTATTTGATGATTAATTTAAGAGTTGAAAAAATATTTTCCTACTTTTTGAGATTTTTCTGCAACCATTAGCACAAGCTCGAAATCATAGGTGCCTAGGGCCACATCGAACAATTCATTAACATCAACAATATACAAAAGGTGTCTTAAGCCTTCATCAATACCAACTTGACCTGAATCTATTTCGGTAACTTTAAATAAAATGATAAAAAAATTGCTATATACCTTTGGTTTGAATGACTCTGTAGAGTGCTTTTTCAAGTTGTTTCATTTTGACAAAACATGACAAAATTACCAAAAAGAACTTATTTTTATCCAAAGATTCGCATATTTCTATCAGTTTTGTGCATATATCAGAAAGCTTCGAAGGTATTTTTAATTTATTTTCATTTTTTTTCCCAATATTTCTTTCTGGATAATGATCTTTAAAGAACGAAAGAGTTGTGTCCTCATCACTTAAATTAAATAAAATAATTAATCACTTACATAATTTTTTAAAAATTTACCTAAGCTCTGTTAAAAATAAATTTATTAAATTAACATTGTTAATTTGTTCCACAAAATGAGCCAAATTGTCTAAAAAGTTCTGGGGATTATGATCATAAAGTATGTTCATATTGACCCGATGCTTTCTCATTGTTTCAACAGAATTCAAATATTCCATACTAATGAAAATACAATAAATTTAAACATTAAAATATTGTCTTTTAATATTTACTTGTCTATAAATGATTTTAATTTTGAAACAACAAGAGTCCTAGGATGGATTAGCTCCAGGTTTCCTCTGGGCATTTGAAGAACACATCCAGTTCCTGTATTTAATGCAATTAATAATTTGGCTCCTCTTTCTAGTCTTCTAAATGACTCCTCAGTAATTTTGTTGTTTGAATTATCTTTTATTTTTATCTATTAAATTTTTGTTTTTAAAAAAATCTAAAAATTTACTTAATTTGTTTAAATTAACAAATTTAAGAGTATTTGTGTGATCAGTATAAAGTAAAAATTGGTCGTGTACATAGAATGAAGTGCAATTATTTGCCAATTCGATTCCATCCACATAAAGACGAAAAAATTGAGATAAACCAACACAAATTTCCTGAATACAAATATAGTATTTTGTTTAAAATTAATAGATTTTAAAATACTTTATGATCTTCTTCGGATAAAAATGATGTGATTGTGAAGTTCGGAGATGGCTGAAAAAATCTAAGATGATTGTCAATTAAAGTCCAACTACTTCCTTTGACTTAAATTAAACATGTTATTTTCAATTCGATCTTTAATTGCCAATTTTTTACCATATTTGTAAACTGTTCCGTTCGTCGACTGTACTGCCAAGTGTTTTGTTCTTATATTAAAATCAGCATTCAAAACTTCAAAGCCAAGATTGATCTCAGAACTTTATAATAAATGTAAATTAGAAAAAAGGCTTGATTTGTACTTTTAAGTACATTTTTTCCAAGGAAGTAATTTTTTCTTGTGTTACATCCAATTTTAACTCTACCAGATTATAGTCTAAATTTTTAGCCTCATAAATAACCAAAATTTTATCTCGATCTGTCCATAAAATATGCTGAACACTTGATACATAATCTTTCATATCATCTAAACTTATCCTTTAAATTTAAAACTCTTTATTTACAAATATATTCTAATATCAATTTTTATTTACTTGACACTATTTGCCAAGTCGTATCCATAAGTACCAAGTTTTAGACCATTTTGAATCTCTAAATTAAATTGATGGAAAAAATAAAAGCTAAAATAATAAAATACCATCTTTAACTTTATAATATCTGTAAAACATTATTTCTCCATTCATCAAATAAACTAAAAAATCCATATTAAAACTAGACCAGACTAGTTTGTTAATGGGCTTTGGACAAGTAATTTTGTGAAGACTCATTGGCGGGGGAATAACCTTATTTTTGAAAGGTGTGATCAATGCATCACCTTAAAAAAAAAAGATAAGATTTTTTGAATTAGTAAACCAAACTTACATGAGTTAATTAGAGCTATGGAACCATTGAAATCCTCGACTGGTTTACAACAATTAACAAACCATCCAAATTTATAGGAAATATATTGACCAGTTTGGGTAAACAAATGAAATCTAAAGTTATTTAATTATTTAATTAGTGACTGAATAGGTAAGTTATTTGAACTACTTAAAGCTATCTTCTGGATCCCAACACACTGCTGTAATTCTATTTTGCAAATCGAAATTTATAGATTGCTTCAAATACCAGTGATAGTTGCTCATTGACCAAAGTTGAACTTAATTTAAGAATTAAAAAAAAAATGTATTTTTATTAATGTTGTTATACCAATAGATTTGAAGTCTGATGGTTTATTTGGTTCAACCAGTTCAGCCCATATGCATAAAATACTAGAGTCCAGATTCCAAGATAGGCTATTAATTTTCATCTGTCCAATTGGAAATGGTAGAAGAAAACCACCATGGGCGAGACCATTTTTTTCGAAAAAAATTATTTCATGCTTATTGAATCGGTGAATTGATGATGTTATTAATGATTTTGAATATTTCCAATCAATTGCCGAATCAAGGACATTTATCTCATTTTCAATAGTTGAATGCACTGCACCTTCTCGATTGAACACCTGGAACTTTCGACTGTTTGTTTTTGGATCAATGAAGTGAACAACGAAATATTCACCATCAGGTCTCCAGCAAATCTTTGATTCGCCGTTATCCCATGGTAATATTTGATCTTCAGTCTTAGAACAAAAAATTTTTTTTTAAGCAAAAAGAAGTATAAAACTAAACCTTTTCTTTGGTAGCATTTTTCCCAACAGATCCCTTAAATTGAGTTTCATAAGAACCCCAACCAACATTGACAAATTCACTTTCCACCACACTTTCAGTGGATATTTTTTGTTCATTAACTATATCGAAATCTTTGGTCATTAGGACAAGAGCTTTGGTTGAAGTAACCAAAGCTAGCAATTCTTGATCTGGGCTCCATTGAGCTGCTGAAAGACCGTCTGAAATGCTTCCAACCCCTTCAATCTTAATAAGATTAATTTATTGCCTATATATCTGAATAATTAAAAAATATTTTACTGTTTTTGTGAGGACATTTAGTAGATTCAGATCTCCCTTGTAGTTAACCAAGCATATATTGTTAGATTCGGTAAGGAATTGGAACATTATAAGCTTGTTATCTTTGTTGTTTGACAGGAATTCAGATTCTAAATCATAAATGGATTCTGCATCCTACATTTAAATTTAAAAAAGGCTAATTATTTTATATTAAAAATCATTCTTACGTTTTTTATCTCATAAATTTGATTATGATCAGATACATAAACCGCATTCATATTCGTGTCAAACGTTATCAGTTCGATACGTTGGTTTGAAATATTTAAACGCCTTTCGCTCGATATCAATTGTTTAAGATCGTTCATTTTTAGTTTAAGATTAAATTTTTATTTTTTTAAATTAACTTTATAAATTTATTAAACTTAATTATATTAAAATTTGAATTTAAAAATTATCATGTAAAGACATTCATGTATTCATAGTTAAAATTTTTAAATTTATTTTAGAATCACATGGTAGTTGAAAGCTAGTAAAATGTGTCTTAAATTTTTATTTTTGTAAATATAAATTAAAAAAAAATAAATAAGTTTTAGCATATATATATTTATTTTTTTAAATAAAATTTTAAAAAAAGCAGAATTAAACTATAAAAAATTTTTCTAAAATATCTGTCTAAAATTCATATGCTTCACCATGTTTAAGAGTAATAAAATTATTTTTATCCTGGGCAAATTTTTCAAGCATTTCACTTAATTTTTGTTTTGGCTCCATGTAATACTATGCATAAATTAATTAAATTTTTTTAAAAATTTTTATTATTTAACAATTTACTTCACTGGCCAAAGCAAATGTTCCCCAATGAATTGCAAATGATTTATTCGATTTTACATCCAAATGAATTTTTACGGCCTCTTCTGGATCAACATGCTGTGGACTCATCATCCATCTAACCAATTTGTTATAAATTTTAATTATATTCAAATTCAAATTACCTTGGTTCGTATGCTCCAATTGGTATGAATGAAAAATCAAATGGTCCATATTTATTACCAATTTCTTTAAATGCAGAACAATAACCTGTGTCACCAGCAAAATAAACTTTTGAATTATTTCCACGAATAACCCAGCCTCCCCAAAGAGCTCTGTTTCTGTCATTAATACCTCTTGAAGACCAATGTTGAGCAGGTGTAAAGATAAATTCTAATTCTTTAAATTTTTTTGTCTCCCACCATATAAACTCATGAACATTATTTTTGATGCCACAATCTTTAAACCATTCGGCTGTACCTTTACCAACAAACCAATTCACTGGATCAGTTTGATCCTCACCAAATTTTTTGTACAAAGCTATTATGCTATCATAATCTAAATGATCATAATGATTGTGACTTATAATTACAGCATCTACCCTTGGTATTCGATCAACCGTAATTGGAACAGGTCGAAAGCGTTTCGGACCAGCAAACTTGAAAGGCGAAGCCCTTAATTAGAAAAAACTTATTCAAATAGATATAATATTTTATAAACATTACCTATCGCTAAAAACCGGGTCCATAAGAATAATTTTATTCTCGAAATTTATCAATGAAGTCGAATGTCCTATCCAAATTACCTTAAGCTTTTTATTAGTGTCCTCTTCACAAAATTTCATAATTTCATCATCACTAATTTGATGAATAGGCAAATTTTGGTCGAGTATTTTCTCGTCAGATGGCAAATTGGTATTATCCTTGTAAAATATTTTCCATCTTAATAACTCATTGAAACCTGCCATTTTCCAAGTCGACCATGGATTACCGAAAACGCCATTCTTAAAAATTGGTCTTGATAAGCCATCCGTTTCGACCTGTAAACAGTTTTGCTTATTTAAATCTATGAACCCTTTTTTAGAATTACTTGAGTGGCTAAATGTTCCGCTTGGTCCTCATTAATCATTTTACCTGTTATAATTATCAAATAGACTAAACAAATGACAATTAACATTTTGGATAAAAATTTTTTATTTTGCATGCAAAATTATTTTAACTATTATTTTCATTTTTTTACATAATCATTTAACAATTTAATATTAGATAATTGAATAATTTGAAATATTGAGGAAAATTTTCTTCAGCATTAAGCAATAGAAATTATTTGAAATTTATTTTAGATATTTTTTTGTATATAATTTT
Source organism: Brachionus rotundiformis (assembly GCA_016802295.1). Taxonomy (NCBI): domain Eukaryota; kingdom Metazoa; phylum Rotifera; class Eurotatoria; order Ploima; family Brachionidae; genus Brachionus; species Brachionus rotundiformis. The sequence continues at coordinate 1,789,085 of JAESIW010000137.1, forward strand.
CTTGATTTACACTATCATTAGATTAAAATTATCATGCAACAGCATAAATGTAAAATTAAATGTGCATTCTAAAATTTTAAACAAGAAATATCATTTAAATAAATTTAAATCCATAACTATTGTAAGGCTGTTTGAGTTTTTTGTTAATCTTTATAATTGAAAATACGTTTATATACTTTTTGAAAAATATTTTGAATAAACTAAAAAGTTCAAATTAAAAAATATCTAAAAAATTAATAATCTTTTTATTAATTTAATATTAATTAATTAATAAAATTATTAAAAATAATAATTAATAATCTTAAAAAATCAAAATTATATATTTTAAATATATTACAATCAGTTTGTAATTCTAAATAATCTATGAATCTTGAATTAATTTTTCATCGTTCAAAATTTACTACTACTAAATACATCAATGTGTGAACTATCATATTGTATCATGTTAGAAAAAAATTAATGTCTTAAACTAATCTAAGCTTTAAAATTTTAAATGACTTCATAAAAAAGAGCATTTTAGATTTTTTTTATAATTTTTAAACTCTTAGCTAAGCTTATAATTCTTAATTTACAATTATTTCTTATCTAGAAAATGCGAATCAAAGCATTATCATTGACAATAATCGCACTTATCGGTATTTAATTTTTGTATATTAATTTATTTATTTGTTAAATTAATTTATCAATTAAGGCCTGATTAGCGCCGCTCCGAAAGCTACATGGATTCCTCAAAGATTAAGAATAAAGTCTCCTTCTTTTTACGAAAAATCGATTAGTCTTTCCCAAAAACCCAATGGAGCTCAACTATACCCATATTACGGCCAAGCTAATGGTTTTTCAAGACCTCTAAGTTATGATCAGCCAAAGCAATCTGAACAACCACAGGTTTACAGTCAACCACAGCAGTCATATGAACAACCACAGGTTTACAGTCAACCACAGCAGTCTTATGAACAACCACAGGTTTACAGTCAACCACAGCAGTCTTATGAACAACCACAGGTTTACAGTCAACCACAGCAGTCTTATGAACAACCACAGGTTTACAGTCAACCACAGCAGTCTTATGAACAACCACAGGTTTACAGTCAACCAAAGCAGTCTTATGAACAACCACAGGTTTACAGTCAACCAAAGCAGTCATATGGTTCATCTGGATACGGTACCCAGCAATCGTATGGATCAATGTCGCCATGTAATCCTAATCCTTGCTTGAATGAAGGAAAATGTGCAGTAAATGGTAACGGATATACATGCAAGTGTCCCTGGGGTTGGGCTGGAGTAAAATGTGAAATTTGTTTGACTGAGTGTGCATCAAATCCTTGCACAGCACCGAAAAAATGTAAGGCAAAATATGGTGGTGGTTATGAATGTGTCTGCCCATCCAATAGAGCCGGGGCAAACTGCGAAATTTCCAATGATTTATGCTCTTCAAACCCATGCAAAAATGGTGCCGTTTGTAATCCAATAGAAGGTGGATCATACACATGCGAATGTAGACAGCCTTGGTCCGGACCTTATTGTGATCAGGTTTGGCAAAATCCTTGCACTGAAGAAGCATTAAGAAATACTGATATTTACCAATACAAAAATCCATGGGACAGACACAGTTACATTGTTTGTGTAGATAAAAATAGATATCATACAATGCCATGCTCAGTTGGAACATACTTTAATGACAATCTGCATCATTGTGTTCCTGAAGGATATAACCCACCTGCATGTCCGCAAAACTATTGCCAAAATAGTGGAGAGTGTTTAGTGGATGAATACAACTTGTTAAAATGTGTGTGTAAGAAAGGTTTTAGTGGGGATAGATGTGAGGTAAACATTGATGAGTGTATGCTTGAAGGAAACTCAAAATGTAGTGGTGGTACTTGTGTAGATCAAGTAAATGGTTACTATTGCCAATGTCCTAATGGAGTTGGCCTAACTTGTCAAGAAACTATTAAAAATCCTTGTAACTATCAAAACTTGGAAAAAGATCACTATTTTCATGAAGTTCCTTCTCAAAATTATAATACTTATATTCATTGTACCGGTGAAAATACATTTACGGTTAACAAATGTGCTGATAATTTGTATTGGCATCCAGAGGAAAGAACTTGTACTGTGGAAAAACCGAAACCAAAATATGGTGCATGTTTAGCCTATCCATGCAAAAATGGTGGTGAATGTGAAGAAACGGACGGAATAAACTATAAATGTATGTGCAAAGATGGTTACACTGGTGAAACATGTGAGCAAATGGTTGATTACTGTTTGTCAAATCCATGTCAAAATGGTGGAAGATGCTTATCTTATGCTGGAGGATACACTTGCGTATGTCAGGATAAAGTAATTGATGATTGCTGTTGTAATGGAGTCTTAAATCCGTGTCCATCAAGAGGTGAACTTGTTCCAGGTGTAAACAATTATTTCCCTCATTTATTCAAAAATAAATATATTCATTGTGATTTTGATGGTAGAGCATTTGTAAGATCATGCGCGGCAACAACTAATTGGCATCAAGATGTTTTATCGTGTTTACCTGATAATTTCAGAATAGATAAAACATACTTACATGATGATGTGCAACCTTATGGAACTGAGGCTTATGGATATAATATTGGAAGCAAAAAAAATCAAAAAAAATCTGAAAAAGATGCATTATACAAAAATGAAAATAACAATAAAATAAAAGAAAACGAATATACTGGAAATAAAGCGGACAATTCATACGATGTGAACGTAAATTCGTATACTGAACCACAAAAACCAAAACAGCAATCACATAATACACCACAACAGCAAGAACTATCATATAATGCTCCAGAACAAACAGAACAAGCAGAACAATCCTATACTGCTCCACAACAGCAGCCAGAACAGCAATATAATGCCCCACAACTACTAGAAGAATCCTATAGTGCACCAGAACAGCCATCCCAATCATATACTGCACCAGAACAACAACAGCAATCATATAATGCTCCAGAACAAGCACAGCAATCATATAATGCTCCACAAGTACCAGACGAATCATATAGTGGACCAGAGCAACCAGACGAATCCTATAGTGCTCCACAACAAGAACAGCAATCATATAATGCTCCAAAACAGCAGGAACAATCTGATAGTGTACCGGAGCAGCAAGAACATCAATATAATGCCCCACAACTACTAGAAGAATCCTATAGTGTACCAGAACAGCCATCCCAATCATATACTGCACCACAACAACAACAGCAATCATATAATGCTCCAGAACAAGCACAGCAATCATATAATGCTCCACAACAGCCACAGCAATCATATAATTCTCCACAACAACCACTGAGACAGTCAGTCCAATCCTATAATGCACCACAACAGCCACAGCAATCATATACTGCACCACAACAACAACAGCAATCATATAATGCTCCACAACAACCACCGAGACAATCCTTTAATGCACCAGAACAGCCAGCCCAATCATATAATTCCCCACAACAACCACAGCAATTCAATGCTCCACAACAACCATTGAGACAATCCTTTAATGAACTTGAACAACCAGCCCAATCATATACTGCTCCACAACAGCCACAACAGCAATCATATAATTCTCCACAACAACCACCGAGACAGTCAGTACAATCGTTTAGTTCTCCTCAAAAATCACAGCAATTATATCATTCTTCACAGCAACATATAAATGGAGATTCGAAGCAATCTTCATCCGTCCAGAATCTTTCTTGGCAACCCCAATATTTTAGATCCTCATTTTAGATTATTTTTTAAATATTTTAAATAATTAATTTATTTTATTTCTGTTTTTTTTCTTTATTTTAGTTTTTTATCCATTAGGTTTTTAAAACAAAATTTATATTCTTTTCTCTTGTAACTTAAATATCTTTTTTTATTTTATCCATGATAAAGGAAATAAAAACTAAATAAACTTTGTGTAAAATTTTTTTAGCTTTATTTAATAATATTATTATTTAATCAAAGTCCTCAGTTCATCTAAATCAAAATAAAATTTTAAATAAAATTCAACTTTATCGTAATATTTCAGATCAAGATTTAATTTTTTATTACTTTTCATCAAGCTTTCAATATTGATATTTCTTTTTAAAATATTGTTAAGGTTTGCTACTTAGATTGTACTCAAATTATTTTTTTTACTTTTGATCGACTTCACCTAAAAAATCTAAACTTTTTAAGTAGAAAAATAAATCTAAATTTTATAATAAAAGTTTTCTTTATTATATAATGAGAAAGAAAATAAAAGTTGTTTTAATTTGAATTTTAAAGTAAAAAAATTAAAAATTATTTAATTAGAAAATGTTAGAAAAATATATTTTAACTTGGAAACAAAAATAATTTAATGAAAAATAAATAAAAAACTCTTTTTTCCAAAAAAAATTTAGCTCAATTAAATTTTTATGAATAATAACTTTCCGATAAACAAAAATAAACCGATTTTTAAATTTTAATTAAAAAAACCTTAAAATAAAAAAGAATAAAATTTATTATCATTTATATCGACACTAGCCGATTGATACAACATGCAGACTTAAACAAATAAACATTTAAATTTTTAATTTAATAGTTGGCAAAATAAAAACCAATCTAATTTTGCTCATGTGTGTATTTTGATTCGAGGTAATGCGTTGGCCGAGTCTTGTAATGATGTACGCGTTCTAGACACTTGATTATGAACTCCAAGAGTTTTACTAGATGAGTAAGTGGACGTTGGATTCGAGTGTCTGTGAATTAAATTAGTCACTGGCTTTCTATTTAAATTATCTGTATTTTCAACAGGTGTCATCCTACTATACGTTTGCTTACCAAAATTACTATTAGTCTTATTATCAGTGTAATGTTTTGTAAATGCTTTTGTTACATAAGTTTTTGCCACATTTAAGTCTTTAAAAAATTAAAACCCGATTAGATAAGTGAGTTCGATTAAATAAAATTTTAAATAATCGATGGTCACTGTTTAAAATTTAATCTCGTTTTCACATAAATTCAGGAAAATAAAGAAAAAACTAGCTTTAGGTTTAAGTTTTATTTTTGGCTTTACAATAATCGAATATTTAAAATTTTAATTAACAAAATATTTTAATTTACTTGGCTGAGCGTCTAGTTCTATTTTAGCTTTACCCATGTGCAATTGTCTATTCTTGATTATGTTACTGGTAATGCTGGCATTTGTTTTCTGTCTTTCCAGAGTTGGCTCGTCATACGAAGTCAAGCTTCGCTTTGTGGTCAAATAGTTGCCTAGCTTGTACTTCTGGTTCACATCATAGCTTTTATCGGAATTTTCGGACATTGAGGGCCTAGACGAAACTCTAGATGTGGTAGGTCTGTAATAGGTACCATTGTTAGTGTTGTTCAAATAATCGTTGTATCGCTCTGGCGATTTTGGAAGAGTTCTTTCAGGACTTCCTCTGTAAATACTGGACGGAAGACTTCTAATACTACCAGTGGTTGTCAATTTAGCATTATTTGTATTGCTCAGATTCGAAGAAATGTTTCTACTCTCCGGTTGGTAGTAGACCGGAGCCTGGTACGGCTCGTCAATTGGTGATGCTCTATTCAATCCAGTTGGCACAAAGTATCTGTCCACTTTATAATCTGTCTGGCTGCCTCCATATGATGTGGCACTTGTTCTTCCATTGTTGCCAGCTACATTGTTATTGCTTGTGTTAATATTGTTTATGCTACTGTTAGAGCCGACTTGTTTTCGGTTTAGATCGGCATAAGTGGTTTGCCGTGAGGTTCTGGTCGAGGATGCAGAGTTTATTTGAGTGTTGTTTCTGATGGGATTTACAGCTGCGGCTATAAAATCCGGTGATGGAGAGTTGGAATCGTTGTTGTTTACCGAGTCGTTGTCTTTGGGTCGATTGTTAATATTCATATTGCTGAATATTGATTTGAAATCGACATTCTTTTGCGAGCTTGATCTGGTAGCCAATTGAACATTGTGACGCTTTGGTAGTAATTGACTGTTTTGTTTTACTAAACCAGTGGAACCATTAGTTGATATGATAACATTATTTGATGACAAATTCGGTGTTTGGCTTATATTTGTATTGCTGTTGTTTGTTTGGGCTGAATGAGCTGAGTAATTTGTTTTACCTTCGTTTGTAAGCATTTTGTAATTAGTCTGCTTGGTGCTGCCAGGAGGATTTTCAATTAAAGTGTTGTAATCCGGATCCGGAAAGCTGAGGCCTTGTTTAAATCTTTTTTCTATTAGATAATAAATCGCTTTTAATGCGATTGGTTTTCTATATACAATTGCGTCAATTATGTCATTTTCCGTATAATCATGCCTTTTAAAAATTTGTAAAAATTTAATTAGTAATTTTAAAATTTTTTCTTCAATATAAAATAATGATTGAATTTTTTCCTTATTTTTTTAAATATAGATTTAATTTACTTTTGAACAAGATATTGTACAATTTCCATTTTGATCTCTTTTGAGTCAACAACTGGTTTATATGGAATTAGTTCTACTGGAAAGCTATTAAAATTTAACCATGGATGTGCAAATATTTCGGATAATTTGATACGTTTAGTCGGTGAGGGGTCTAACAAGCGACACAACAAATCTTGACAGTCTTGGCAAAAATAATAAAATTATTTTCTTTTTTTTAGTTTATTTTTATGTTCAGTCTTACCTGGTGAGAGGAAAGGCGGAAGTTCGAAACCTTTGAGTATACAGGCGTGTAACTTAGCCAAATTTTTGCTTCTATTTTCTACTTTGAATGGTAGCTTGCCGGCCAACATGGCATACATATTAACCCCTCTTTAAATAAAGAAATTACTTAAAAAAATATAAGATTTTTGTATGTATTTTACATTGACCAGACATCTACTTCTGGACCATAGTCTTGATGTGCAAAAATTTCAGGTGCCGCATAAGCTGGACTTCCGCACTGGGTATTCAAGAACTCTCTATCGTCCAAAGAATTACTAAGACCAAAGTCTAAATCGGAAAATAAAATTATTTAATTAATAAATTAAGCAAAAAAAATTTGTTATTTTTAATTAATTAACCTATTATTGTCAAATTATGATTTTGATCGAGCATAAAATTTTGTAATTTTATGTCCCTGTGAACCACTTTGGCTTTGTGCATGTGATCAACAGCTGAACATATTTGCCTAATATAATCTCTGGTCTCATTTTCGTCTAAACTTCGTCTTTAATTAAAAATTATTAGACAAATTTAATTAAATTAGTATTTGCATAACTGATTACTTTTTGCTCAAATATTTGACAAATTCAATTCCATCAATGAGTTCCATTACAATGTAGTAACAATTTTCTGTTTCCATAACTTCGTAGAGCTGAATTATATGTGGATGCTGCATTCGTTGCATCATGCAGGCCTCGCGGCGAAGATTTGCGCGCAAATAGTTTCTTTTTAGTACTTCGCGCTTGTTAATTACTTTGACAGCGACCATTTGCTGAGTAATCAAGTGATAGCCAAGTCTAACTTTGGCAAATGAACCCTCACCAATCGTTTTACTAATGATGTAATTGCCGACTTTTTTCTTTTTCTCGCCATCACCGCTGTTCATGTTGAACGCGTTCATGTTGTCATGAGCTTTGTTGGCGGCATTGTTCGTAATCGAAGGTGTAATTGCTGTATTGATTTCGCCTTGCACCATTTTGGTTTCGTCACTTGTTTTAATGCTTTTTCTAATTACTTAATTCTCAATTTGTCGCATATTTTATAAATTTTTTTCTTCTATTAAAATTTTAAAAGTGTTGAAAGTTTATTTTTAGAGGTGAACACTTTTTCGGCTTTAGCATTGCATAAAATCAAGTTTGGGTTAAGCAAATCCAGAGCCGAAAAAAAAACCAATTTTAATTAATGTAAAAATGAGTTCAAAATTAGCCCAAAAAAACTTAGGTGAACAAAAAAATAATAATTTACTTATTGTAATTTTTAAAATTTTGCTACTTTATAATTAATTTGAACAAAATAGAACTTTAAATTTTCATTATATTGAGTAATTGTTTTATTTTGTTTAAAAAAAATTGGCTAAATTTCGATTAAAAACGATAGGAAAATTTATATTATTAAATAATTAAAATTATAATTAGTCCTATTGTATTAGCTTGCCCGGGAGCGGGCGCGGCTGCGTAACATTTCGAATCATTTATTTGCAAGCTCATCTATAAGCTTATAATAAATTTGGTTTCTATAGAGAACTATGAATGTTATTTTTTCTGAAAAATAGCAGAAAATATTTAATTTAACTCTAAAATTAAAAGTTATGACTATAAAATTTTTATTTCAAATTTAGACTTGAGCTTTGTAATTATTTGAATGGAAAGCCATTAATTATTTGGTGCAAATATTCTCCGAAGTGAAGCGATTTACTAATGAATCATAAGCTATTTAATTTTAATTTCTTTTTGTAAAAAATTAGCCTAAATTCATTCGAGGTAAAAGCTGATATCCTTAAAAATTTACCTTGAAAATAAAATTAATTTTCAATTTCCTTAATTTATAAATAATCCATTAAAAAAACATATTAGAAAATAATTGTAAAATTGAATACACTGAGTGATTTTTTCTCGGCCAAAATCTGACGGTATTTACCGAATGCTTCCCTAAAAATGATTGATAGGCTCTGTCATTTAATATTCAGTAATTATTAAAATAGAAATTATTTTAAACGAATCTAGCAGAAAATAGAGCCCCAAGACTTTATTAGATTTTAGAGTTAATAAGAGTTTTTATTTGACTTAAAATGATATCAAAAAAATATCAAATTTAGCTGATAAATTAAAATTTTGAATGAGTTAGAATTTGATCCTTAGAGCAAAAATAGCTAGTGAAAAAAATATTACCAAGATAATTTGTTGGTAATTATGGTATCAGGTCGAGCTTTTAAAAGTTTGATACCTAGAGCGAGCCATGTATTTCTTGCGGTCTAATTTAAGTCCAGAATCTGACTTTCAAAATTTAGAGTTTATTTTTTTTAGACCGCAAACCAATAAATAATTTATGCTGAGAGACAACAATTTTAAATTATTGGCTACTAATTCCAAAATAAAGCGTCTACGAGAGGACTTGAAATTTGAAGAGGCTTTGCTATTTGAATTAAAAAAATTAAAAATATATTCAAACACGGCTGAGAATATAATTTTATAAAAAAAAAAATACAAATAATTTACTTAGAATAATTTGTTTATAATATTGCCCAAAAGAATAGCTGAACACAAACATAATCGAAAATTGTTAAGAACAAAATAAAGAATTTACAATCAATTAAGTAATTTGATTGCTGAAAGCTTTAGACCTTTTTTTTTCTATTGAATTGTGCATATGGCAAAAGAGAATATCAGAGTACGAGGTAAGAAATGGTTTTGTTGAATAAAAACCTAAAATAACTTTGGAGATTTGGCCAAAATTTGTTTAGTTACTGAGTTTATTTAACAATTTTTGATTCTTTTTTTAACCAAAGCAAAACTAGTTTGGAGACCTTTTTGTTTTGTTTTCAATTCCATTAGAAATAAAAACCTTCTTATTTGTAATTATTCTATTTATTGATGTTAATTTTTCAACAAAAAAAAACAGTCACCTCACTACTAGAGTCTCTTTTCTCGGTAAATTTATTTACCCAACTCTTACTGCCAGTTATCAAAACAAACAAAGTCAATTAATTTTAACTTTTTTTTTCAATTTAAGAATTACATCATTCTAAGCTTAAAATAAATTATTAAATGAAAAATCGTAGGCCTTTCTCAATTTCAGTAAACCTAAGCTTGATAAAGATATTTTTTTTTAAATTGTTATTTTTAATTTTAATTTAGCTCCTAGATATAAATATTTTGTAGCATAAACATACTAAAAAGAAAAACTCTACAAAAAAATTTGGGAACATCTTGAGACAAGAAGCTGAATAAAATAGAAAAAAGATTATAATTTACGTACTTAATTCTAAAAAATACAAAGCTTTGATACTAAAATGGTATTTAAACAACATAGGCAATCTAATAATTTAACTTTTTTATTATTGTGTAGCGTTCAAAGTTAATCAAAAATGTTCGATCTGAATTAAGTTTTTTTTCAAGGTATTCTTTAGAGATATACTCATAGTACAAATTTTGTTTTGAGTAAAAGTATTGAGAAAGTAAAAATATATTGCCAAATCTTATCGTAGATCCGCTACAAATGTTGTCATATTTTTATAATTTAAAATAAAAATTATTTAATCCCATCTCAAATTTCATTTACAATATATCTCTTGTAAAATAGCTTAAATATAATTCAAAAGATTTAGTATTTTTAGAAGCTAATAAACCTAGAGATTTAAATAAATAAATAAATAAATATTCGTATCAGAAAGCAGCTACGAAAATCTGAAAAAATAATTAATCGATTGCTAAGATAAATTTTATTAATGAAAAATTTTGTTCAAAAAATAATCTTAGATTGATTAGTTGCTAGATTGTCTCATTATAGGATGTCCTAAAAAAAAGACTCTTGAGAGAAATCTTTTTATGTTTATTCTTCAGAATCACTAAAAAAAACAATTCCAATTGAGTTTAGTTTTTAGCTTTGCTGCAATTTAAGCTTGAGCTCATAATTATCACTCTTGATTAATTAACACAATAATTTTGATCGATTTAAAAAAAATTTAATAAAAAGCTACTTAAAATTATCAAGTTTAAAGTTTTATACAATTTTTAAAGTATTTCCTCAAAATTGAAAAATAATAAGGATTAAATTTTTGACACAAAATTGTATCAAAAACAAGATTTCCGTATTCCAAAAGTGAAAATACATTTATATGGTCCTGAAAGACGGATATTAATTTCTTTGTCAAACATTGGAATTTGCCTTACTCAATGCATATTTTTTTAATTTTTTCCTAAAACTTAAGCCGAAATAAAGCAATGACATTTATTTTAAAAGAAAATAATAAATTTAAAAAAAACGCAAATAAGTTTTGATGTTAATTATAGGCAATCTAAAATTTAAGACGCTATGGTAAATGTATTAAGTAAAAAAAAATTTACCAATTTCCTGTGCATTATATTTTCCATTGCTTACCTAATTTAAATACAAAATTTATATTCAAAAATTTATTATTGTCATAAATATATTTTGGTCTTGCTAACTGTAACCAGGAAATACAACTAAATCAGTCTTAGTTTTTATAATCTAATTCGTAATATCTAATAATAAAGATGATTAAAATTATATTTATTGATTAAAACTATACTTAATCCACTTAAAAATTAATTAATCGCTTATCTAATTTCATCTTTGAATTAAAAATTGCTACAAAAAAAATATTTTTCTATTATTTTATTTTATTTTCCGGGTAAAATACGAGTATTGAAAATCAATTTCAACCTGTTTGAAAATTATGATATTTTTTGCACAAACTTAAAAGCGTTGGTCAAATTGTTTGGTCGATTACCTGCTCGGTCTTCTGTTAAAAGCTGAAAAACCTGTTAAAAATTGTAAACCTTGAAAATTTTAGTTCTAAAAATTATTTTCTTCGAAATAAATGAATTTATAAAGGATTATAATTAAATGCTTTATTTTAATTTGATTGAAACTCAATTTGTATACAAAAATTTCAAATTAATATGGTCTAATTCAAGCTATCGGTTGTTATAGTTTCAATAATTTGATTTTAATACAAAATTAAAACGCATAAATGAGAAAATCGAATCAAAAATACTCAAGAACTTTGCATACATACAAACTCAAGTACGATTTTAAAAAAAGGCATTTATTATTAATAATTAATTTTATTCAGAAGTAGTCAAAAAATTGGCTAAACTAATAAATATCCTAGAAAATGTAGAATTTTAAGTTTATCAAATATAGACAAGCTTAAAACAAAATTGACTTGGGCTCATTAAAATTATTTGTAACCTTAGTGTTAAATTTTCTTAGGTCAACTCCTTGTTCAAATTTTTTCCTCTATAATTGATAATCATTAGCCAAAGCCGATTATTTTTGACATTTAAATTGTTTTTGTTTGTTTGGGCTTTATGATCCTCCTTGGCTAATAGAATCCTTAGGTACTCTCAATTGTCCTGTCTGTTAACTTTGGCAAGAAAAAATTATTAAAACATAATCTTTGAAAAAAAAAAAACAAATTACTAAATTTTTCTAATTTTTAAAAAAGAAAAAAAATTGAAAATACACTAGAACAAATTTTAAAACAATTGTTTATAAGAAAATCCAAAATATTTGAATATTACTATTTATATTAAATAATAAAAAAAATTGACACAACGAATACTTAAAAAATGGTACATATTTTTATCATACAGATATAAGCCGGTTAAAGTTAACTAATCCCGAGTTAACCTATACGGATATGTTGAATATTTCAGGGATCATTATCTAGTTTATTTCTAAAATGCCCTGTGATCCAATTTAGATATTTTGCTCCTAGTATTAATCGAAAACAAAATTCTAATTTTTTAGCCTTTATCTCTTTAAGCTAATAAAATAGATTTAGGGGAAACTTAAATTGATATTGTATTTACTTAAAGCAAATTTGTGTTCATTTGATAAAAATTAATTTTTTTAATTGAGTTAAAATTTTAAATTAATATTAAATATTGATTTTCAAATAACTCAATTAAATTTTTTCGTCAAGCGACTATTTCCTTCTCGATTTATTAAGCTCTAAAAATCAAATAAAAAATAGGCTTTTAAATCGCAAATATTTATTTTTAATAAAGCAAATAAATGACACAAATTAATCATTAATTAATGTTTGCCTAATCTTTAAAATTTAATTTGATGCACTTACTACCTTCGTAATTCGAAATCTAAAGCTAAATGTTATTTTTTCTTGAAGCACATTTTTATATAATGGCAGCGAAACAAAAACATTTCGCCTAAGAGAAAAGTTCCACAATTGTTTTTAATAAACAAAAAAGAGAATTAAAATTTTTATGAAATAAATTTCGTTATATTTTAAGAATTAAAATCTATGAATTCCCTGATTTAATACTGTTTGTAAAATATTTACTTGGAAACAATGAAACCAATTTAAAAAAATATTCAACAATTCATTTATTAATTAAATAAACTAAATGTACGTCTATTCTTATGAAAACAAATCTAGGAACAACTTAATAAGTCAAAAATTAGAATTTAAGTGTATTGTTTATAGAAATTTAAATTTTTTTTACAAAAAACCATAAAAAAGACTATTTACATAAAACATGGAAAATAAAATTTACCTTTAAAACTATTACGCTTTGTAATTTTTATCAATCGATTAATGATGAATAAAAAAATAAAAATTACAATTACAAGTTTATTAACTATAAGAATGCTTGATGACTTTGAAAATCACAATGAAGTGTTTCCATGAAATTGGAAAATAATTTTTTCTTTTAAATTTTCAAAAAATATATGAAAAGTTTTGTTTGATTGATGATTGATTTATGGGATATTTTGACAACATTTATTTATATTTTTAAGATATAAAGAATTAAATTAGGTGATTTTATCTGATTGAAATATTTTGGTGTATTTATTTAATTTTTTTTAATTTATTTAAAATATTTTTAAGTAAATTAATTAAATTTAAATAATTAATATTTTTTCAATTATAATTACAAAAAAATAAATACTCATACTAACTTTTAAAAGTTATCTATTAATAATTTTAATCTAAATCTTAATTATTTTAAATAAATGCATTTGCGTTTGACATTTCTCCAAAAAATAAATAATGAACCAACATCTATTCGCATATTTTCTTTATAGCTAATTTTTTTGAAAAGCTAATATAATTAATTGGGAGCTAAAGCAAAATTGATTGAAAAATTGAAGAAAATACCAAGGTTTATCACAGGATCCTAAAAAAGCTTTAATAAAATATTTTAGACAAATACAGTCAAAAGCATCCAAAAGAAAAATATGCTTCAAAAAGACGTCTAAACAATTGCTTATCAATGTTAGGCAAAATTCAATGGGTCCTTTAAATCGAGAATTATATCAAATACCATCTATCTAGTTCGATTCAAGTTGATACATCTATTTCAATTGCTTGCAATTGCGTTAAATCCAAATCAATAGTAATATTTTAACCATGTAGACTGTTTCAAGCAACAACTCTAATGAAGATTCAGTTCAAAAAGCCGGTACGAAAGCTAAGAAAAATTCGGAAATTAATTGACTGATTATAAAAAATAAATTTGGTAGTGCCCGCAATAATTACCTACCATAAAGAATTCGTAAATTTTATTTAAAATCCAAAAATGAATCTTTGGAAACTTAATTCTATTCCTTAAAAATTTAGTTAATGCAATCGAATAATTTGAATAAACTAATTGAAAATTATTCTTATAAATTTGAAATTCAAAGATATTAGATATGAAATATCATCTATCATCAGTTAGTGACGTTTAATTAGATTCAAAAATGCTTTCTGCTGGTCAACATACTTTAACCAAGCAACCTGATACTGAAGACCTAAATAAACATTGTATTTTAGTAAAGTTGACTGATTCCAGTGTAAAAGCTATTGAAGAATATTTAAGAAATAAAGTAATTTAAGTAATTATTTGACATCTCAATTGAATAAAATTTCTATTAAAATAGAACAATACCACAAAAAAACCAAGCATTCTTTTTACCAGCGATAAAACCGGGGTATCTAGGTTTAATTTTTGTTCTTTTTTTAAACAAAAGCTTTTTTAAGGAGATATCGTTGCCAACAGAATCTTCCAATTTAAACTTTAAGAAATTTTTTTTCTCTCTTTCTGGAGTTAAAGAATCCAATAAGGATGTGAGTGCTGCTCTTGAATGTACTCATTATACTAACAACAAGTGAATTATAGATATAAAAAAACTCTTTGTTTGATTTATGATAAATTTAAGATTGAAAACAATGGGAACTGTGGAACATAAACTGACAGTACAAGCTAATGAAGAGTTATTTCAAGCCACCAAAGAGAAAGTTAACAAAGAAGCCGAAGAAGAGAAAAAAAATTCGTAACTTATATAATATTTTATAAAATTTAATTTATAAAATATATTATCTAGAACAATTGAAATAAAGCATTCAGGAGCAATTGTAAACAGAAATTTATCTAGTTCCAGCAAAGTGCACCGAAATTCAATTGGAATCTCAAAGGCGAATATCAATTCCAGTCAAGATGTTGTGAAACCAAGAAATCCTATTCTAGATAGACCTCTAAAAGAACGATTAATTCACCTTTTAGCATTGAAATCTTTTAATAAAGCGGAATTATTACTTAAATTAGGTAAAGAAAATGCTTTAAATGAAAAAGAAAAGGATCAATTGGACGCATTGCTACAATCGGTAGCTGTTTATAATCACAAAAATTTAACCTACGAAATTTTAAATGATGTTTTGCTAAATGAAGTAAAAGAAGATTGGCAATTCTACAATCAAAGTGAAAAGTTTATAGTTAAAAGTAAAATAAATAAAACAAAAGAAAAATTGGTACCTAAAAGTCAACAAAACAATTCACTTGGCCATAAAGGTTCTTTTTCCAATTCAAGTAAAACTTCAGCATTTTCAGCACCTTCCAATACGGGTAACAAGTCAATGAATATTAGTTCAGCTTTAGAAGCCAGTTTTGATGAGCTAGACTCCTCAATTGATAAAAGTTTAAGTAAAAAAATATCGCCTCAAAAATTGGAACAATTCAAGCCAATTCCGAGCAAGAAACAAAGACCTAGTAGTCAAACTTCGACTTATTTGAAGGAAGCTTCTGATCTTTTTTCCACAAGCTCTGATGAAATGTCTGCCGATGATTTTTCGTTTAGTTCTAAGCAAGTGAATGAGTCGATCAGTGGCAAAAAAGATAAGATAGACTTTGAGTTTAAAGAAAGAGCCCAGGAAATAGAGAATACCGAGTTGAAAGAATGTCAAAAAAAATACAAAAAAATAACAAGTTCTCAGCAAAAACAGCAGTATATGCAAGACTATGATCAAATATATAAAGAATATCTAGAGTTACATTTTTATATTGATAGTTTAAAGGAAAAGTTTGAAAAATTAAAATCTGATTTGAAAAGTATAAATGAATCGAGTAGAGAATATACTGAGAAAAAGCAAAAAATTATTAATGATTATGTAGATAAAAAATCAGATCCAGAATATATAAAAAAGAGAGATCGATACAGTCAAGTCTATACAAAGCTCAAATATTTGCACCATCTTCTAAATGAAAGCGAAGAACCATGATTTTAAAAGCAAAAAATACATCAATTAATAAAATGAATATAATTTTTTTGATAATTAATGTAGTTTAAAAAAATAAAAATCTATTTATTAATCTCATAATTTAAATCAAAACTCCTTTAAAATAATTGAACAATTTTATTTTTAATTTGCAATCAAAATCTATTTTTAATATTTTAGCCTTAATATTATTAAAAAAAAGCAATTAATAAAAATCATTAAATTTTTAAAAATATAAGTTGCTTGTTTTTTTCTATCTCGTAATAGTAAATACAACGAGTCTATTAAATTGAGCCTAATTTGTGATTCGGCATTAACTATCTAGTGAACTAGACTGTTCTAAATATTACCAACACGGTTTATTAAAAAATAACTTCTTTTAGCAACTTAACTGAAATTGCTAATTTTCTAAATTACAGGAAGTTCTTTATCAAGAAATGGGTACCATTTATGTATGGAAATGTCTGTCAGTTTTCAAGAATTTGAAAATAAACTTTAAATTTAATTATTCTTTAATTGTTCTTAAATCAATATTACAAATATAAATATATATTTATTTCTTGTCACCCTCCTATTTTGCAACCGGGCTTGGGACCGGCTTTGGCAGAGTTATGACGGCGTCTTTCCCTAAGAAGCCAGTGGGACGTTCATCATAAACAGCGCCACTCATCCGAGCACTTAAATTGGCTGCGAACTCGGCAACTATTTAGACTAGCTTGGAACCACAAACCAAGCGATTTATCTCTCACTCGAGATAAAGTCTTAACTTAAGGCTTCCAAAGTTACGTCTACCTGCAGAGGGTCAGCTGTACAGCAGATTCTCGCTCCTTTCGGATTCTATACTGGGAGATGGTCGAAGCCAGCGGCGCCCTCATACGACAAGACTTGGACAAAGACCCGTAGGCCTATGTACCCGCCATACAGCTCTTCTGCAGACTACGTGAAAGACCACATGCACATACGATTCATGTGGCTGCCACCACCCTCCTCTTTTTTCATCAAGGCTTGGGACCTGCGGATCGGCAGAGCTATGGTGACTGCTTCTTGTCTATTTATTAATTAAAAATATTTACTTATCAAATTAGATAAGAAAAAATGAGGTAAAGTTTTTTAAAAATTACATACTATTTATATCCCTTTCACTATTCACCCCTTTCTATCAATCACCATCAGATCATTACAGCCTGTTTTAACAAAATTAACCTATTCTTATTTTTTTTAAGGCGATAATTCAAATTAAGGAATAAAAAATAAACAAAAATAAAAATAATTAGTTTCTCATTAAGAAAAACTTATTATAAAGTTTATTGGAAGCAATTAAAATATAAAAAAGCTAATCTTATTATCAAAAAAATATCAGAATTTTAAAGAAGACAATTTATGAACATAGCAAGATTGAAATATTTCTAATAATTTTCATTTAGATTCAAATCTCAAGGCATTTAGAAATTTTTTTTTGAAATTAAATGGATTTTTCAAGACTAATTTTTTTTTAAATCACACTCAAAAAAGTCTTAGCCAAAAAAAGCGCATATATTCACTACTTAATTTTTTCATGGTAAAAAGATGAAAGAAAGGAACCATTCTGTCCAAAAAAATTCTTCTGCTTCTTACAGTTCCAATGATGGAAGCTCATCAGACCCCTACAACTGTAATAATTTTATGGCACCTCCAATCGGCGCTCAAATAAAATGTGTGACATGCCTAGGAAATAATGTACAAGGTAAAGTTGTTGCTTACGACCAACAAACAAAAATGCTAGCCTTAAGTAAGTAAAAAATCATAGCTCATTAATCTATTAACTAAATAACTAAATAATCTAAAGGGTCACCGATTGCAAACAAACCGGGCTATTTTGATTATACGATGGTAAACGTAGCGTGGTGCTCAAATCTCGAAGTCTTAGAGGAACCATCCGAGTCTCCTGAACCAATTAACAGCTTGAATATTCAAAAAGTTGAGCATGTTTTTAATTTTTTTTAATTTTTAATTATTTTTTTATTAGTTGGAAAGGAGAAAGAGACTTAACATAGATAATAAATTGAAAGAAATAAATTCGCTTGGAAACGATGTTACACCATTAGCTCAGCATTTGTATTTTACCATTTACAAAACGTAAAAAAAATTTTTTAAAACTTTTTTTTTAAATATCTTGATAAAATTAAACAAAAATCTATTTAGACTGAATGAAGTTGAGTGGGAAGGTAAAAATATTGTTGTAATGAATTCAGTTGTTATTACACCTCCATATGATGTTGAAAACTGCAAAAGTAGAAATGGAGATCAAAACCAAGCAGTTGATCATGTTAAAAAAATTGTATTAAATAACTTTTTTCTAACTAACTGTTTGATTAATTTTTATCTTTAAAGGTTAAAAAATTTTTAGAAGATTATTTGCCAAGTCAACAAACAAGTTCAAAATAGAATAGTTTTATAACATGATATTTTTTTGATTTAATTTCGATCATTTAATGTTGAAATTTTTTAAACAAATTATTAGCAAACTGAATTTTATTTTTAGTTTATATTATGTCTTAATTGTTAATGTATTTATTTAAAAATATTAGTTCAAAATCGGAAAACAAAGATTAGAGAATTTAATAAATCAGAAAAATGCTTTTCTTTTTATATTTCATTTGATAAATTGGATAAAGGATTTCCTTACAGAACGTCTTAGGAGATATCAGCTCAAATTGAGTAAAAGTTAACAGTGGAGTTCCACAAGGTTCAGTGCTAGGTCCAATCTTTTTTATTATATATATAAACGATATGTTGAATAATGTCCAAAATAATTATGAAGCTTATGCTGATGACACTAAGATAATATCGAAAATTGAAAATTCCAACTCGATTTTTAGCCTACAATCAGATATAGATAGATTGTGTAAATGGTCAAATGAATGATCTACTCAACTTAATGAAGATAAATGTAAAGTTGTTCATATTAGAAACAAAAATCCAGAGTTTGATTATAAGATTGGTATGAATACCTTGAGTAGGTCAAAAGTCGAAAAGGATTTATGTATTTACATACAGAGTGATCTAAAATGGGATACACAAGTTAAAAATGCAGCTACAGCAAATATAATGTTGGGTTTGATTAAGAATGCATTTATAATCCCTGTAGCGAGACTATCAAATTATTGTATTGTTCAATGGTTAGATCGCACCAGGAATAAGCTTTTAGTGCATGGTGTCTTTATTTAGAAAACGATATAAATGAACTTGAGAGAGTTCAAAGAAGAGCAACAAAGTTGATTCCAAAATTGAGTGGCTTTGATTATCAGAAACGCTTTCTGAGGCTAGATTTAACTAATTTGAGTACAAGGAGATTAAGAGGTGATCTAATTCAGATGTACAAAATAGTTTTAAAGCAAAGCTTGATAGTTGGATGTCAAAACAAAGAAAGAAGCAACTGCTACAGCTCTCTAGGGCTATGCTTAGATAACCTCTAAGCTGTAGTTTAAACTGCTACTACTACTTTATTATCTAAAAATCTCTTGACTGTTTTGTTTTTTGTTTCGATAGAAAATAATGCTTTAATAATTCAAATTTATTTATCTAGTTTTTAAATTTTTATCAAAAATAAGTGCTAAAATCATGTTCAAAAAACAAGCTTCTTTATAAACTTTAATTCGGTCAATTTTTATTTTATTTAGGTTAAAATTTTGAATATATTAATTTTGTTTTTTTTTGGAGTTTTGAGAAAACCTAATTACTAAAAAAAATTTAATTTGTATATATCGAAAAATCATGACGTGTATCTTTTTGCTTAAAATATGTTGAATTTTAGTATTGAAATAAATTTTCATAATAAATATCAGGTTTCTAAGAAAAATCTTACTATTTAAAAAAATAAAAACCTCTTATGGGGCTAAAAATTACATCAAAAGATTTGTTATAATTTTTTTTTTAGACTTGATAAATTATGAATTGATAAATTTTCTAAATGTCTTATCGTTATTTTAGTGGAAATTCTCTATTATTTATGTCCACAGATACAAAACCAATTGAGAAGCCTAGCATTTCAGAGGGAAACACCAACTCTCAAAAGCATCTAAATTTAGGCAATTTTTTTGGATTTTTAAACCAATTTGTTAGAAAAGAGTTCGATGCCATCAAACATGCTGTCGAAGATGACATCGATAACGAAGATGACTCTCACAATAGAAAAGTATCCAATCTAGAAACTGATCATAAGTCTGTCCTAATTGAACGCCAAGGCGGCCTTGCAAACAGTTTTGTTTTACTCTTATTGTTATTATGGTACATATTTAGCGCTCTAACGCTTTATACAAATAAGTATATTGTTGCTACACGAAAACTTGACCCTACTTTGGTGGGCACAGTTCAAATGGTTGTTACTAGTTTTTTTGGCTACATTCAGCTAAAATACACTCAATGGAGCCATTCAAAGGATATTATATCTCATATTAAATCAAATAATCACCATTATAGGACTGTCGTATTTTGGAGGAATATGTTTATAATCGGTTTACTGAGGTATTTGATTAGAATTTATAAACATATATTAATTTCAGAATTTTATTTATTATATTTAAGACTTTTTTCTATTGTTCTTGGTCTGATGGCGCTAAAACAAGCTACAGTATCGTTTGTAGAAACTGTAAAGAGTTCATCTCCTTTGTTTACTGTTATTGTTTCAAGATTTTTGTAAGATCATTCAAGAATTTTTGCTTAAAAAGCTAAATAATTCTTTAGAATTGGGGAGATAACTGGTTTTTGGACAAACGTGTCTTTGTTTCCTATAATGCTTGGACTGGCGCTTTGTAGTTCATTTGAACTAAATTTCAACATTTTTGGTTTCCTTGCCGCAATCACAACCAATATTACCGAATGGTAAAATAAAAATTTTCCAAAAAATTTTTAATTCAAAATATTTATTTAAGTTTGCAAAATGTTTTCTCAAAATTACTTTTATGCAGTGATCAATTTAAATTTTCGTAATTTTAATTAAAATTAAAATCTAAGGAATAAAAATGAATTTTTATAAAGACCTTTGGAAGTTCAATTTTTTTCAAGCACTGCATCTGTAATTGCATTGGTACCAATTAGTTACTTGACTGTCACATTCAACCAGCAGACTTTTCAGCCAACTAGCATAGTTTTATTTCTAATAAATGGTTTGTCTTTTCATGCTCAAACACTTCTTGCCTTTACTCTAATGAGCTACATCTCACCCGTAACTTATAGGTAATTTTCTCAAATCATCTGGTTTTTCAAATGCAAATTCATTTAAAAATAACTATTGCATGATTGTACAATCAACATACAATCTGCATCTTTTATCTATTAGATAATCATCTATCTTTATGAATGCAATTGAAAAGCCACCCATAACTAATTCTGATTTTTTTAACTTGGTTTTTCAAGTGTTTGTAATACTGTCAAACGAGCAGTATTAATATGGTAAGTTTTTTTATATATATAATGAAAATTAAATGAATAAATTTATCGAATATTGTATAATATATTGACATGATTTTATTAGTTTTTTTGTAAAATAATATAATGAAAGCTTGTTTTTCTATCATTATTTTTATTAATTAATCGATAAATTTTTCCGATACAATCACAAACAAAAGAAAATTTAGCTCTAAGTCTTATTTTTTAGTTAAAATTAGTCTAGATCGATAAAATAGTTTTAAAATATGATTTTATATTTAAAAGGTTTTCAGTTTACATTTTCAAAAATCAAGTTGGTTATATGAGTGCAATTGGAACCGTATTTGTTATTGTTGGAGTTTTGTTGTATAACCATGCAAGAACTATTGACCAAAGATTGGTAAAAAGTACCGAAGTGCACAAAATTTGATATTTATTTTAAAAATTTAAGTTTTTACATAATTTTTAATGACTAAGATTTTAATAAAAATAAACAAATTCTTAGATATTTTAATACAGATTAATTCATAGTGCCATGAGCAATTATTTTTCACTTGTCAGTCCTGAACTTGATTGTTCATAATTAAACTGCATTAAATAGTTAAGCTAAGCGCTTTAATAATTTTGATCCGCTAATATATTTAATTTTTTTAGAATCAACTCTTGAAGTCAAAAGTTAATTTTTGATTGAAAATTTGCCAACGTGTGGGTAGATTTTAAGGGATAAATTAATTAATTCAAATGTTTTTGGTATGTTTGAGAATTTTTTAATTAAGAAAAGTAAAATAGCTTTAGAATTAAACTAAATCACAATCGTCCATATTAATTTTAGAATTTACATGTTTATTATAATAAAGTTAAATATTGAAAATATAATAAAACTACAAAAATAACACAAACATGCTTAATTTATTAAAAAATATCCAGAAAAAAAAATTTCAATTTTTTTAAATCCTTTTAAGATGACAGCTAAAAATCTTATATTAATCACAGTAGTTAACAATTTAAAATAAAGATGGAATTTTTCATTTATTTACTTATTTAGATTCCGACTGATGAGTAAATATAAAATTTAACCATTATGATTAAAAAAAAGATCTAAAACCATTAATACTCAAAAATACAAGGAAACAAAATATTTACTGAGGAAGCTAAATCTCATATCACAACCACCATCAACAAAAAATGAACTAAATTCGGAAATATTTAAATTCTATTTGTTTAAGTGATGTAGTTTTTTTTTAATAAAGTCCATCGGACCCTAAGAATATAAATTACTTAAATTTATGGTCTCCTGATTTATCAGTTTTGATCATTTCACGTGATTTAGTCGATCAATATTAAGCTAGCTATTTAGATTATTGATTCTGAGCCCTATTCCAAGTCATATAAAATTAAAGTGAAAAATCCAATTTATTAAATGATTTCGGAGTATACTGATGGCTATAAGAGAACTAGGGACAGGAAGAAAGCTACTAATATGATATTAAGTTAATAGATTGATATATATTTTATTAATTTATTATATATATATCAAATTTATTCCAATAAATTGATTTTTAATATCCTTTTTTCTCAATCAATAAAATCTCTCTGTAAATTATTGACTTTTATGTTTTTGTGTTCTAAAAAAGCTCATAATCCCTGTAGATAGAAATTAAGTTCGTGATTTTCATACCCGGTTGGTATAAATTTATAATTTAAAAAGAGCAGGTAAATACAAGGATATGGTAGAATAAAATATACAGATTCAATTAAATTAATTTCCGTATTAAAATGTTTTTTCCGCGACAGTTACGGGTTATAAAAGACCAAGCATTTAAAACATTCACGAGCATTCTCAAAAGCTGATATTAAGTGATTGCTTTTTAAAAATATCGCTTCCGATGTTAATTTTAGATCAAGTTAGAAAATCTTGTTTGCCATAAAAGCATTTTTTAAATTGATTAATTTTAGGAAATAGCTTACAAGAAAGCTCTTACTGTTCTTAATCAAGAATTTTATTAATCATTATAACTTTTTTTTTGATTTTTACTAGAGTTGTTAAAATATATCTAATAAATGGTTCAAAAAGATGTTTAAAGCCAGAATTTTATATCTCATTCAAGTGATTGTTGTTTTGTCCGTCGCGCTTCGAGGAGCCTGTCACAAAAGCTGTGCTGAAAAACCTTTTGAATTGAGAGTGGAACAAGCAGATGCAATATTTTCTGGCATTGTCCGGCAACTAGATTGGAGTAACTCAGAAAGAACGTATGGAGCATTTGTCCAGCTCAATCATATCACCAAAGGTGCATCACTAATAAATAGTCATTTCAATTTAAGCTCAAATATTAGGCCTTTGGTGCATCCTAAATCGACAGAAAAAGCCGGCAACAAAGAGAATTTGGTCTTTATAAAAAATTTTGGTTCAGATATTTGTGATTCCAATGTGAGACCAAATGATGTGCGAATTTTTCTTATTAAATTCAGCAACAAAGAATTAACGCTGAACTCAAGTCTCATTCGTATTACTCCAGTTAAAACACAAAATTTTGAAATTATCTCAAGCAATTTCAATTTAAATTTTACAAAATGTAAGTTTTGGAACTTAAACTTTAAACTTTGAGATTATTTAGAATTAAACTTAATTTAAAAGTCTTAAAAAATTTATTAATTTATTTGATAAAATAACTTTGTGATTGAATTAAAATTAAAATATTGATATTTTAGGTGCTAGATTAAAAACATAAAACTAATAGAATTTTTCAATTAATCAAATACTAAACTTGTTTTTTCTGATCGGAATAATAAACTAAAAAAATTATATAATTGAGCGAAATATTTTATATATGTTTCATTTTTGATTAGTTGGTAATCATGAAATATGTGATGACTACAGAATAGGAAAAAGTTTAAGATGATAATTTTTTAGTTTTATCACAAAGAAAACATGTAAATTTGACAGTTTTCAAAGCTCTATGAAATTTATTCAATTTTATGAATTAAATAAAATTTTTTTAGATGCACTCTGTAGTTCATTAACTCAAAAAATATGTAACTTCGACTCAACATGTCTGGTAAATCAAGCTGCTAATCACGTAAAATGTGAATGCGACATTGCTTGTGACATTAGTGAAATTTCATCACCTGTATGCGGAAGTGATGGTATTACATATAAAAGTTTTTGCCATCTAAAGCAAACAAAGTGTCTCCTACAAAAATCAATTAACATAGTCAATCATGCTTCGTGTGGTAAAATATTTGTCTTTTAAACGAGCTCATAGAATAAATACTAAAACAATAATTGCAAATTTCCTATTTGTTTTTATTTACTATTATTATTATTAAAAAATAGATTTTAATAACTGTTTTTAGAACTTACTTAAAAACTCTGCTCGATTTTAAGCTTTTATTCCGATCAAAATTATATAAAGTTGATAAAAAAAGACGCAAATTAGTAGCACTAATTGAGTTCAATATGCATTTAGAATTTTTCTAAGTCTAATAATGACATAAGGATTTTAATTGAAA
Source organism: Brachionus rotundiformis (assembly GCA_016802295.1). Lineage (NCBI taxonomy): Eukaryota > Metazoa > Rotifera > Eurotatoria > Ploima > Brachionidae > Brachionus > Brachionus rotundiformis. The sequence continues at coordinate 1,814,194 of JAESIW010000137.1, forward strand.
CTAGAAATTAAAAAGCAACCATCTGAATTTTTTCCAACAGGTTTTCCTTGACTAGAGTAAAATATTGAAGAAATTATCCATTTGATGATTATTTTTATTTTAAATAAATATCAAAATATTGCCACTTTTAGCTGAGCTTAATTAGATTTACAAGAAAATCAATTATTATGGTACAACAGAATTACTACAACACAGTCATTAATTTCTATGAGCTTTTATTTTTATTGTATTTAATAAAATTTAGCTCAACTTGTTTAATAACTGATCCAGATCGACTAGAAGAGAAATTGTGTTTGGCTACAACTTGTCCTAATTATGGAATTTGTAAATTGGACAAAAATAGTCTAGTCCCAGAATGCGTTTGTCCAAGTGAATGTGATGATGAGCCTGAACAAGATCATCAATTAACCCACAGCCGAATGGTGTGCGGTACAAATGGTAGAGATTATTTGAATTTCTGTGAACTTAAAAAATATTCATGTAAAACTAAACGGGAAGTAAAAATTGCTTACTTTGGAAAGTGTAACCCATGCCATGATATTGTTTGTTCTCATCCAAAAATATGTAAACTAAACTCAAATAGAGAAGCTGAATGTGTTTGTGATTACAACTGCGAGGGAACTATTTTTAAGCCAGTTTGCGGATCAAATGGGAGAACTTATTACAATGAGTGTTATCTAAATTTAGAAAGCTGTCGACAAAACATACCTATAAGGGTTTTTTATAATTTTGACTGTGCCTACAGTAAGCTTAAATTTTAATTGCATTAAAATTAAATATTTAGATATTTTTTAATTGAAATTAATTTAAAATTTTTTTTAATTTAGTTCGAAATCCATGCTCTGAGCTGAAATGTGATGAATCCATAGGCTCGTATTGTGAAATTAATTTGCAAGGAAAAGCATATTGCAAGTGTCATGAAAAATGTGAAAAAGTATGATAAATTTTTTGTCATTAGCAAAGATAATTTTTTTAATAATTAAGCTTGTTGACTATGTGTGTGGTTCGGACAGAATTTCGTATGAAAATGAATGCGTAATGCGCAAAGAAGCATGTTTAAGCAATCAAGTGATAACACGCTTGCATGCTGGAATATGTGGTAATTATATTTTTGCTGCCTTTTTTTAGATATTTCTCTCCCACCATATTATAATTGGGAATGAAAGCTTTTAATGATCTCTCTTCCTGCTAGACAATATAATTAGTCTAAATAAAAGATAATAACTAAAGCATATTTAAAAATTGATAAATATAAATGATTATAGATTAAAATGGTTCTGGAATTTTTACTTGGTCTAAATTTAAAATTTATTTTAAATACTTTTCTTGTCTATCATTATATTAAAAGTCTGTTTAAAACTATTTAATAATTAAATTATTTACAAATGAATTAATTTTTAAAGGTGCAATGAATCCATGTGTTGACCATAAGTGTAATTTTGGTGGTCAGTGTGAAATAGTCAATGGAGTGCCTGAATGTAAATGCATTGAATGCTCCGAAGTGTACAAACCTGTTTGTGGCTCAGATGGAATTACTTACAAGTATACTTTTTAAATTTAATTTGAATTTAATTTATTAATTTTTATAATTTATTTTAACTATAAGCAATATTTGTAAGTTGCGCTTCGAGTCTTGCAGCAAACAAACTTTGATTGAGATGAGTTATGAAGGAGTTTGTGATAGATGTAAATCGGTAAATTGTCCTTATTATGAAACATGTATAGATGATGGTACGAAGACGAGCTGTGTGTGTCAGGATGTTTGTGCAGACGTATTTTAAATTCTTTCCTTTTATTCGTTGTTAATATATTTATTTCTTAATTAGATAAATATGCCGGTATGTGGAAGCGATGGTATTACATACCAAAGTGTTTGCCATTTACAATTACAGTCATGCAAAGCTAAAAAAATGATAACTGTTTTGCATAACGGAGATTGTGATCTATGCTCAGAAATTAATTGCTTAACGTCTGGTATAGATCCAGTATGTGGAACAGATGGTATTACTCATGCGAACGAATGTCATCTCAAATTGACCGCATGTATTACAAAAATAGGAATAACTGTGGCCTATCGTGGTCCTTGTGACCAACATCATGATCTAAGTATCTATTCAAGTAAAAACAATATATTTATAACAATTTTTTATTCAAACTTAAATGGTTAATTTGGCAAAATAAGTTTTTATCTTATTCTATTTTAAGAAAATCAAGTCAGAAACTGTAAAGACTGCGGTTTTAATTCAGAGTGCTTTCATTTCGAAAGAAATAATACCTATAAGTGTTTGTGTAATAATTTTGATTGCTCTAATCTTAAACGGTATTACCAATATAATATGATTTATCTATTTATTTTATCTCTTTTTTTTTAAGAGATTTGGTTTGCGGATCTAATGGTATACTTTATGAAAATAGATGTCAACTAGAAAGAGATGAATGCCTGAAACAAGCAGCGATTAATGTGAGACCGGTCAGCGAATGTTCACTGCCTTGTAAAAGTTTCCAACCCTTAAAAAATCCTCACACAAGTGATGACTATGTTTGCAAAAGCAAAAATGACTGCCCGGCTGATTCTTATTGTGACATGCGCCATTTAAAATGTTGTCCGATTAGTAAATATTTTAATAGAATGATTAAAAAATGAAAGTTTAATCAATTTATTTTAGAAATTAGTTATCCTATGGAAAGATCTATGATTTGTCACAAGGATTCGGATTGTATAGGTGAAGGAATGCTCTGTCATTATAAAAATTGTGTTCAAAATTGTACCAATACTCAGTATGGCTGTTGTGATGATGGACGAACTCCTGCAAAGGGACCCATGAACGAAGGCTGTCCAAAAGTCTGTAATTGCCATCCAGCAGGATCTTACAATCAGTTTTGTGATCCTGTTACCGGCAATTGTCCATGTCGACCGGGAGTTCTTGGAAAAAACTGTGATTCATGTTCGATGGGCTATTGGGGAATCAAAAAAATACTAGACTCTAATACTATCGGTTGTCTCCGTAAATAAATCTTCATTTATTTTATTCCAATTATTTAATACTTTTAAAAGCTTGCTTATGTAACAAATTTGGGTCATTAAGGGAAGATTGTAACCAAGAAAATGGCCAATGTCAGTGTAAAAATGGAGTTTATGGTTTTAAATGTAATGAATGTCCGCCTGATTCAGAACTGACTTCAGAGGGCTGCATTTCATGTAATAAAGACTTAATAGAATATATTGTTTTTTTTTAAATTTTTATCCTAAGTGATTAAGCAAAAACAAAATTTGGAAAGCTTATGTTCAAATTTAATTTGTGATTATCCAGGCTCTTATTGTTCAGTGGAAGATGGAAATCCGACATGCGTTTGTGATTCAATTGATTGTGAAAATGATGGTATTGAAGTGTGTGGCAAAGACGGTCAAACATATGCATCAAAATGCGATTTAATCAAGATTTCCTGTAATAGACAGATTCGAATTGAAATTGAATACTATGGCAAATGTAATCAAGGTAAAAAATTTATTTTAGATAAAATTTTATTTGTTTAAATTCCTAAACCTGAACCCTCTTCTTAATTCTTTACCCTTAACATTTTTTAAATTTTAGCCAATTTTATTGATGCTTTAGCTAAAAATAATCCATGGCATAAAGATTCTTCTAGGAGACATCGAACTAATACTATCAATAAAACAACTTATCAGCAAAATTATTTCACTAATGGTAGATTACAAAATTCACATGAAAATTCATCAAATTTATATGATCGAAAATCACAACGAGATAATCAAGTCTATAGATTTGTTAATAAATCAATGAACGATGATAATTATAAGACTAGTTCATTTATTTTAAGTTATTTAGAGCCAACATCTGTCGGTCATTCAATACAACACTATACGAATTTTTACCTTTGTCTATTAAGTTATTTTCTAATTTAGCTAAGTCATTTAAAAAATTCTATTTAAAAAAATTGTTATGAAAAATTAAACTTAAAATGTAATTTCTTACTTTGTTAAAATAAATATTTTTATAATAAATAAGTCTCAATTTTTTAATAAACGCTATTAATAAGTAAAAATATACAAGTAATAGATACAAGGTATTTAAAATTTTTATTTAAATTTTGCACAATTAATACCAGCACAGTGTTTTGTTTGCGTTAAATTTTATATTGGGAAAGAAAATAGTTTATTTTTTTCAAAAGCTTGCTTTAAAGATATATGTTTTAGTGTTTTGAATGTTATACTTGTAATGTTTATTAATAATTATTTATAATTTTATCTTTAAAGGAAAATTAACTGATCAAACTTCATCATTTGTTCATTCTTTTACCAACTACAAAAGTAAACCAGTTCCTTATGGTAAATATTACAATCTGAATTTTTTTTTGTTTAAATTTTCTTAATTTGAGGTACTAGAAAGTGTAAAAAAGACTACAATTGCGGAAGAAACATGGAGTGTATAGAAAATATTTGCTATTGTATAAATGATTTTATTCCAGAAGATGAACATTGCATTGGTATAAATAAATTGATAAAAATATAAATTGTTTTAGATTATATTTATAGATTCAAGACAAAAAAAAATTAAAGAGAGTTATCTCTTTTACAAAATAGATAGAAACAAAACTAAGAAATTAGATTCGGGCCAAAGTCAAAAAAGATTCACAGCAAATCCATGCACAAGCAAGCCTTGCTTTGCTGGGAGCTATTGTGAAAACATATATAATTCCCAGTTCATGTGTTTATGTCCATTGGGAAGATTAGGAAATTTGTGTGAAAAAAGTTTATTAAATTTAAATGTTAATTAATTTTCTTTAATAAATTAAAAAGCTTACGATTCGATTCTTTTTCCATCATTGAGGCACAAATCTTATCTCGAGTTAAATCCAGTTGAGATTAATTTCGATGATTTTGTACTTGACATCGAATTTAAACCTACAAATCTCGATGGCACTTTGGTTAATATTATCTATATAAATAGAAATCAGCTTGATTTTCTGACAATATTTCTTGACCATGGAAAAATAAAAACAGGGTATTGTAACTAAAAAATTGTATCTATATTATTTTATCTTTTTTTGAAGAATATATCAAAGTGGAATAGGGTCTGAAATGATCGAAATTTCAAGTAGAATTTTAATGCAAAGATTTTACAAGCTTTTTATAAAAATACGAAAAAATTTTGTTTTTATTCAACTTGACAATCAGCTTCCCTTGATAAGTACTATTAAAATTTTATAATATAAACATTTTTGAATTGTATTAACTTAAGAAAAAACTTCAGTTAAATTACCGAGAAGAGTGAACAGACTAATATTGGGAAATATTGATCATTTGGAACCCGTAAAAAAAAAGTAATTTTATAATTGTCTGAAGATTTATATTTTGACATTAAATTTTTAAGAATAAACGACTTTAATATAAGCGGAAATATTCATGGTTGTATACAATATTTTAAAATAAGAAATAAAGTATTTAATTTATCGTTTCCGTCAGAAGATATAAAAAATGGAGCAAATATAGGTAAAATATTATTAATCAATTTACATAAGAGTTTAATTAAAAAATTATTCAAAAACTTTATGACTTTATTTAATTGTTCATTATGCAATACTGAAGTATTAACTTTAATTCGTGCACTTAAGAAGATTATAAAAAAAAAACTAATAGGTTATTATTTGGTATTCAGATAATTAAAAAATTTCTTTAAATAACTTTTTTAATTCTCATAAACAAAATAATTAATCTTATTAGAAAAAAAATTGGTTCATGTTGTGACTTACTATTTTGAATATAATTATAATTTAAATCGAGTCAATTTTTAATTTTTTTTAATGACGTTATTTGAAAGATGAATGTCCTGGTAATGAATGCTTAAATACCAACTGTCATTTTGGTCGATGTAGGCTAACAAATAACTTTGATGGCAAAGTTAAGACTGAATGTGTCTGTAAAAATACTTATACTGATAAAAAATGTAAAAATCGGCTAAACCCATGTCTAAGTTCACCATGTTATTATCCAAACATAACCACTTGCATTCCAACATCAACTGGATCTTTCAGATGCGTTTGTCCTGCAAATTTGGAAGGCACATTTTGCGAAAAGTCTACAAAAATCAAAGCTCCTTACATAGCAAAATTTGGTGGAAGGTCTTTTATCGAAAAACCACCTTTAGGTTCAGACATTAGTTCCATAGAACTAGTATTTTATTCGAATAAACCTGATGGTATATTATTTTACAATCGAGGCCTCGATATCGATCAATTTATAGGAGCTAAAATTGACAATAGTTTTTTCCATTTAGTTATTTCTTTAGGTCAATATTTTGAGACCATTACGTAAGTTTATTAGAAAAAAACTTAAAATTTTAATAAAGAAAAATAAATAATTTAGTTCACGGTTTCCAATTAATTCAAATAAATGGAACAAAGTTCGAATGATAAAACAAAATTCGAAATTTAGAATATTTTTTAATTTTGATAAAGAAATTGTCAGTAGTTATAAATATGGTTCAAATTTAAATCTTAGAGATTCTTTGTATATTGGTGGTGTGAAAGAAAGAGCTATTCTAAGCGACAAATTTAAAATGACTGTGGGACTTAATGGGGCCATTCAACGAGTAGTTTAAAAATTAATTAAAATCTAAATTACTAAAATTTAAAAAAGGCTGTTTTTAACAAATTATTTGAAAATGACATGAGAAAAGATGCTATTCTTTTAGGTGGAATAGTTGCCTACAAAGGCTTTCCATGTAATGTCACATGCCAAAATTACGGGGTCTGTATTCCGCAATTCAATGCATTCAAATGCAAGTGTTTAGAGGGGTTTAGTGGAACATTTTGCCAGAGAAGTAATGATTCATCAAGTTATTGTTCACCTTAATAATTTTTGTTTATTTAGTTATTGGGAGAAGAATAAGAAATTGTAAAAAATCAAAATTTTGTTTTTTGAATTTTAATTTTTGATATTTAATAGATGTTGCTATGAAAAAAAAAACTCAGAAACCAGTTTATTTTGATGGACATACTGAACTAATATTTAAAAGCAAAATTTTTAATTTTGAAAAATTCGCGACTATGAATCGGCTAGAAATTATCTTTAGACCTAAATCAGAAAATGGTCTGTTGATTTTCACCGGCAATAATCGATTAGAAAGTTTTTTATATCTCGCTCTAATCAATGGTCGATTAGAATACTCATTTAGTTTGCCACATCAAAAGCAAGCCTTCCATTTTCTTACTAAAAAAAAATTAAGTCATAATTTTTGGTCATCTGTTAAAATAGAAAGGTGACTATTTAATTAAATAAAAGGTAAAAATCTTTGAATATTAATTAAATTTCAGAAGTCATCGCAAGACAAGTATATCTATCAATAACAAAGTGGTATTGAATTCAACCTTTGATCAAGTTAATTATGTTGGATACGGAAATTTGGCAACTGATGGCTTTATTAGACTTGGAGGTTACCGAAAGATACCTTCCTTAATGCCCAAAGATTTAAAAATTGGCTTTCAGGGATGTATTAAAATGTTTAAAATAAACGATAAGTCAATCAATTTAATTGAAAATAATCTGAATTCAAATTTTTACCCAAATTTTTGTTCAATGTAGATTAACTAGAATGATCTAAAATTAGATTTTTGTAATTTTATTTAAATCGATTTAATAATTAATACAATAATAATTTCATAAAAATTGAATAAAATTTAAAAAAAAAATTAGCTTGTGACTTTTGAAATTGGCATATATCCGGACTCACCTAGAACTCGACAGGCCACTCGACCATCTGGTCGAATTACTATATGTGTAATGCTTCCATGAGCAAGACCAAATCTAAGCCATGCTTCGGCAGGAAATTGAAGAGCGCGACAAAAAAAGTATCTTATAACATTGGCATGACAAACTACAATTTCATACGAGTCCTCTAATTGTTCCGGAGGTGCTCTGTAGAAATATTTTCTAAAAGCAGCTTCTATTCTACTTCCGTCTTGGAAAAACTGCTAAAAATTTACCAAATTTTTTAAACAAATGTTAGTATTATTTTTGAAAATAGATTACATAGAACTCTGGCTTCCAATGTCCGACAGGAGGTTCGGGGGGGATGGGTGCTCCTTCACACAATAGAGGATCAACATGCACTGGAATATCTTTTGGTAATTTTGATCTAATTATATCCGCTGTTTCTACGGCACGTACCATTGTTGAATGATGTAGTTGATTGTATTTAAAGCGGGTAGCTGATTCACTGAGACGAATGCCGGTCAATTCAGCTTGTTCTCTTCCAAGGGCTGTTAATATCATGAGCTCTTTTTCTTTGGCATTTATTTCGTATTGACCATGTCTGATCAAGAATAAATGTCTCGATGCTTTTGGCGTGCTTTTAACCACTTCAAAATCATCAGTACTGTTTTTTTCCACAGCATTTTTAGCTGAATTTAACCCTAAATTAGCATCTGATGATATTCTTTTTGGTTTTGTGATTGATTCTGTACTTCGTCGATCCCAGTTGAAGTCCCATTTAACTGATGGTTCATATGACGTGGTCCAAGAAGCTTTCAGAGATTTTTTATCAATAAAATCGTTGATATAAACTGCGGATGTTAGTACACAAACAGAACAAGTGGCGTAATTAAAAATTTTTCTAAAATTTCTCATCTCTTTCAAAAACTTAACAATTTTAAAAATGATCAAAACTAAGTTTATAAATTTATTTCAATTATATTTTCATATAAATGAGCATTTTTTAAAGATATTTTCTTTCTTTTTAAACATTTTAATGTTTAAATGATTCTAAAATCGGTTTTAAAAATGCTTGGCAATGTTCAAAAGTCTAAAGTAACAATAAACTTAATTGAAGGTGATTTTTCTTTGACTGAATTATGTTTGATCAAACAAAAAGATATTAATTATAGGGAACATAGCAAGTGGCAAGTCAACAATTCTTGATCATATTTCATCAAGGAACTATAAAAATGTAAAATGTTTTCAAGAACCTATATCTGAGTGGACCAATATGAGCAATGGAACTGATCTTCTTAGACTATTTTATGAAGAAAAAGACAAATGGACTTTTGCATTTGAAAATATGGTTCTTTTAAGCAGACTTAGGAGCTTGTATCAAGTAGATGAACACATTCAAAATGAATTACTGGTGAAAGACCAAAATTTTTTTTTAGAAAGATCTATTTTAAGTAGCTATAATGTGTTCACATTGAATTCATTTAGTGAAAATAAACTTAATCAGATCGAGTATGACATTTTGAGGCAATTTTATGAATTTTATTATGAAAAAATGTTTCGCAATAAGGATAAATATAGGGATAAATTATTTAAGATTATTTATATTAAAACAAATCCTGAAATTTGTTACGAAAGAATTAATAAACGAAATAGAGAATCAGAAAGTCATATAACACTTGATTATTTGATCAAAATAAACGATAAGTATGAAAAATGGATAGATGAGGTCTTAAATGATAAGAGTTTTTATGTTGAAATTGTTGATGGCAATTCTAGCCTGGAGAATGTTATTTCTCAAATTGAAAAACTTCCATTTTTTAATTTCCATTAAAAAGATTTTATTAATTTGTTAAAATTTTGTTATTTGCTGAAGAAAATGTAAAAGAAATGTTTTTTACCATAAATAATTTACTATAAACCTTTTTTAAAATAAATAAAATTTTTATTTATTATTTTTGTGTTTAATCATAGAAAATAATGAGAAAAACGTTTAAAATAATTGTATGTATAATTCATAGCTATGTAAACTAAAACTTAAAAATTGAAGCCATAATAATTTATTGATTGAAAGTATATTTTTTAAAGATCATTCAATATATATTTTTTATAAAAAAATTAAAATAGACCAAGATATCATTTAATAATTTAATTTTTTAAATGATGCTAATTTTTTTATCTAAGATTTTTTGAATAATATTAAAATTGTTAAATCTCTAATTGTTCTAGGTATTAAAAATTAATCAAATATCATTTAGTAAATTTATTTAAACAATTTATTAATAATTTATAAAAATATGGGAAGAAAGCTAATTAAAACGTGGAAATTAATAGATTTTTTGTAGTTAAATTGGATTGTGTTGGCTTTATATTTTCATTTTTCACTTTCCAAATTCTGTATTCATTAACTATCTCGTCAAGATTTAATAAAATAGAACAAACAAACATTAACATTGTAATTATAAAATGAAGATAAAAACCAAAGTCGAATTCATAGCGGTGCTCAACCTCGGATGAGACAAGTAACAAAAATGCGATCAAACAGAGTAGATTAACAAAAGCTTCAAATATCTTTAATTGATTTTTTTATCAATATTTTAATATAAATTACCTGAAGTTATTAAACTCTCTCCAGCAGAGTGATAATAATAAAGAGAGCCTCTCGAATATGCACAAAATCCAACAATTATCAAAATAAGACCGATAAAATGAAATAAAATACCAATTAATGATAAACCAACAATTGCCAAATGAGTGTCTAAAATTTTAGAAATAAATTATCATTATAATATTGATAAATTTGAAAATTGTTTGTGTCAATATTAGACAATAATAATTATTAAATTTATTTCGACATTTTGTTTCTAACTTTGCTTTTTTTTATTTTTTTATTGAATTAAAACAAATTATCTTCAGTTTTGAAATACTCTGAAAAGAATGTCTTTTCTTTATTAATTATTTTTTGCGAAGCTAATCATGAATAAAAATCAACAAATAAAATGTATTAGTTTATGAAAATTTTATCATTATCCAGGCCTACAAACTTCAAATATTTGATTTATTTCAACAAAAAAGTCAAAATTTAGATAAACTTTTTTTCCTTTCAAATGCTGTCAACTCTTGTTATTTAATCAAACTCAAGTTTATTTCATGTTAAATTTAGTGATATAAAAACAGAGCCATAGAATGTACCTTCTTTAAGATAAATTTTTGAATCACATATCTCAATTTCTTTGTGAATAATTTTTATTTTATCTACTAAACTAGCTTTTTTTGTATCATAAATCCTCAAAATAGAGTTGGCTTCGTTGCTAGAATTGAAATTAATTGAACTGGAATTTCTGACCATTCTAAGGTTATCAGCTGGGTCTGATATGTTGCATATTCTCCACAGTCCTGCTTTTTGTTTATCTTTGATAATAAAATAAAAAAAATAAATTTAATTTAACAAATAATACCAAACCGTATCCAATTAGAACTTGAAATGGTAAATGCTAAAATTATCAATGAAATAAAAACAAATGGCAAACAATATCTATTTCTAATTAGCTTTAGCCAAGTTGGATCCCATCTATGGTTCAAAACGTAATTTATTCTTTCCTCACGTCTTCGCTTCATGGACTCTTTTTTCAGCACATAAGACTGGGCGCTGTTATAAGGACTAGCATCTGTCACATCGGTAATTCCATTCGTGTGAATGTACTGCAATAGGGCTTCGCTTAACTCTTGCATGTCCAATGTATTATCTTCCTGCTCAATATCTAAACTTTTTAATAAATCCATATCTATTTTATCTGAGGGCTGATTATTTGAATGAATTTCAGATGACTTGCTGGAATCGTTTTTTGTTTTTTGCTGGAATTGAGTGCATTCTTTTCTATTGTTAGCTGCATTGGATGCTTGTTCAAGCTTTTTGGTAATCTCTAATTTTCTTCGTTGTAAGCTGGACCTTCTCTCGCTGGCATATTGTGCCCATGAAATGTAAGATCGACTATTACTAGAGGTCTCACTGGGTTTATCCGAGTTGGATATTGCAGTCAAAGTCGTAGCGGTAGCTACAGCTGCTGCGGCGAATATTGTCGTGGTAATCGGATCGCTAGCTGTCTCATGTGAGCCTTTTACGCTACTTGTCCCACTCGGAGCAACGCTATTCTTCGATTTGGTCTGGTTATTTTCTTGAGGTTGAATTTTGTCTTCTTGGATAATCAATGGTATAACTGCTTGATCGAGTATGAGATGTTGATAGGTGGCATTAATTGGCACAGAGTGTCAAATATGCCGCAGTTATTCGAAATTCCCTTGTTACAAATCTAAAGAGGATTTTTTGATTTTTTTAATAAAGAAAAATTTGCTTTAATTAATCACTTCAATTAATATTTTTTCATTTATGACTTCAATCGAAATTTATATTTACTTTGGCACAAAACAAAACTCAGCTTTCGTGCTCGAATTTTAAGTTGTGTTTCATTTTATGTTATAACAGGTGGATTACGTGTAAAATATACTTAAAATAAAATATAAACAAAATCAATATTAATCTAGTAATTTTGGTAATTCTTTTTTATTTTAAAATTTACTACAAGAAATATTTACATGATGAAATTTAGTTTTTAAATGTAAAGTTTTTAAGTGTCGATTATTTTCTTACGGAATTTATAGATAAGATTCTTACAGATATGATTAAATATTAAATTAGACTTTATTAGGATAAATCAATAAACCATCTTTTTCCTTCACTTTGTGTACAGAAATCAATATAAATTGGGAAACAAAAATCAATTTGATTAATTAAAGAAAATTTATTCTTTACACAAATTTAAGCTATTGGAGTTTTTATTTATTCATTTTTGATTTTAAAACAAAATAATTTACTTCCTACTTTGCTCAAGATAGAATTAAGCAATGCGAAAAACAACTTTAAACATTCTAAAAGCTTGTTTTAAACAAATTTGATTAGTAAAAAGCTTTAGTCGGTGTTGTCATAGACTTAAAAAAATCATAAATTTTATAAATATCAAACTTAACTTTAATCTTAGTTCCTCGGAAAGAAGCTTGCAAATCTCAGAAATTATTTTGACATCAGTGGAATAAAAATAATCGTTTAACTTTAAAAATGAAGCTTATAAACTAAAAACTATGAATTATTCAACTAACCAAATTAGGATTTAATTATTAGAAGACAAAATAAATATTTTTTCTGCTTAAATTTGTTACACCACAGTAGTCAAATGAATTCAAAAACTTTTAAATTCTAATGTATCATTTTTTAAATATATTTTTAAAATATTGAATGAAAAAATCATTTCTATAATATATTTATAATCATAAAAAATCAATAGTTGATTCATTTTCGAACTCTAGAAACTTGAATTTAAATAATATATTTAAAAAAGAATATAAAAAATAATTAAGTAAAAAAATTACATCATACAGGAAAAAAATCTTGTCAAATTTAGAATAAGTTGAATAGATCTTGTAAATTCTTACTTTTACGACTAGTATTTTTGTTGAAAATGGCCTTTTTTAATTCAAGTGAACACTGTTAGACTATTTTTGATTAAAATATATGAAATCCTGTAAATATTTCAGACAATTCAAAGATTAGGATAAAAATTCTAATCAAATTATTTAAAACCTTCTATTGATTTTCTAAAATGATTAATAAAAATAAAATTGGATTAAAATATAATTTGATGATGGATATTTGAATTTCTGAATTCATCATTTAATGACTCAGTCGATTATATGAATATCAAATAGCAGAGATAATTTTCTAAACAAAGCCCTGGACAAATATTCTTATATAATTTTATAATTTTAATTTTAATCTAAGAATCATAATTATTTTTGACACATATGATTACTTTAAACCAATTTTTTTGGCAATAAATAAACAGGAACAAACTTATCATGAAAAATATGTGTTTTTGCTAAAAGAATAATAAATCGATTTAGCTAAAATTTGGATATTTTGTCTGATTTCCTTTTTGATTTAATTTTGATTTAAGGCCAAAACTGTGCTAAAACGAAAGCATTAACATAGTTCAAAAAGTTTTGAAAATTTACCTTCGTTTTTAAAAAAATTAATTAAGAATAAATGTTTGACACTGGCAGAAATATATAAATGTTTCTAATCTTTGATTTTTATAGTCAATAAATAAAAATCTGATATTTTCTCTGTTAGAAATAAAAGTTAAAATTTATTTGAAATTGGATAACTAAATAAATCAAAAGATATTTAACAACTAACACTTATCGACAAAACTAAAATACATTTTTCTCTAATGATGTAAAATAATTATATTTTGGTGAAAAATGTTATCTTGTTTTAAAAGTTAATTCCAAATAATATCAAGTTTTGACGTATGAGATGTTATTAAATCATGTTTATTAAAGTAATTAGTTTATTTTAGCTTGATTAAAAAAAAATTATTTTTTACTCAAATCATTAATATGGTAATTACTTTCGATGACAATTATTTGAAAAAATAGTGATAATGAATTCAAAAATAATATTTGTGGGGTTTTTAAACACGACAAAATTATTTAGTTATGCATTTTTGATTTTAAATATATAATTAGAAGTCGAATAAGCAATTATTTAAAAAACTTAATTTATTTTAATTTTACTTTCCAAATATTACTTATAAATGAAAAAGACATATTTAAATGAACTTAGACAGTTTTATTTCTAATGAAAAGTTAATTAGTGAAAGCTTTTGTGTAAATATTAATAATTAATAATATAATTAATTAGTTAAAAAAATTGAATTATTAATTTTCTAAATATAGAATTATTTTGAAACAAAATTCAAAATCTTACGTATTTTAATACCTCCTTGGTGAGAATTTTTAAACAGATATTTTGAAAAAAAGTTATTCTTTTATTCTTTCTAATTAAATTAAGTCTATTTCAAGGGGTTTTAGCTACTTGGGACTCGTTTGTATTGAAACTCTTATTCTCAATTGAAAAACAAATTTCAAATTAGCTTAATTATCATTGTGAATAAGGCATAAACTTAATCATAGAATCGAATAGAATTTTTATTAAAATTAATTGTCGGACCTTTAAGAGCTTTTAATTAAGTGAAAAAAGATTATCTCTTCAATGTAAAATTTCGATAAAAATAACAACGATCAAGTATTAAAAAAACAAATTTAAATAAATTATTTTTAGAATTATAAAAAAATACTATTCATCAAATGTTTTTCAGTAATGTATTAATCGAATTATTGATCATAAAATTTCCTAGTCTAACAAAAGATGAAAAAAAATAACCTGTTTAGAATTTTTTTATTTAGTTTTATTCTTGATAATTCATTAAAAACTATCAATTAGTTTGAATAAAAAATTTGATGGATATACTTTTGTTCCTATTTATTTTAATCATTTTTTTCTGTAATGAATTAAAAGAGAAATATATCAATTATTATCCAAAAAATTTCTCGTCGATTATTTTTAATATTTGTGATTTAGATGCGTAAGAACATTTTGAAACCAAAGACACAAAATTATGGATAAGATACTTTAGTAAAAGTATCAAATTTATTTTAAAATAGACTTTATTCATTACATAATTATCTGAAAAAAAATACAGCAGAATAATTTTAAGCTTATCAAAGGATTATATTTTTCTGTGATCGGGAAATTCAAATTTCTAATACTAAATTTGAAAAAATTAAATTCTGATAGTTTAATTAAATTTTATTTTTTTATCCGTATTTAGATAATCGAGTCACGAGTTATAAAAGTTAGTTTTATTCTCACATTATTATCTTATATCACTAATGAACAATAAATATTTAAAGTAATTAGCTTTTTTGATATAAGTTCAAATTCAAAAAAAAAACTAAATTAAATTTTTTTAGACAGATTGATTGATAGAATTAAATATTTGATTAGAGTAAACATGATTCAAATTTTAAGCCTTATTTAAAAATTAAAAATTAAATTGTATTTTTGAGAAAATTTTCATTCTTTATTATGAAATCGAACGTTCGAACCTTTTATTTGTAAATGTTCTTAAATAAAAAAATTCATTATCATTGAGTGTATTTTTAATAATCAAACATATTTTTTGAAAAAAGCATTTGTTACATTTAAAGTAATTGATTAATTTTTATATTATATCGAACTGCGTTAATAAAGCCTTCTTTATACTTCATGTAAACACCATCGTTATACTTAAGACTTTTTTCTTTTTGTTCAGTGGTATCTTAAACAAATTAAATTAAAAAGATAAAATTTTCTATTTTTCTTAATTAAGCTCACTTGTTTTCGCTTTTTTATCAATTAAAATTTTTTCAAAGAAATTATGCAAAACATTCGATTCTTTTTTAATTTCTTTAGTTTCAATTTGATTTTTGTTTATGTCTTGTTTTTTATTGAAAAAATTTGAAAGAGCCTTGCTTTTGCTAGTCATCCCTTCGATAGAGGTCGGATGATTAAGACTTGGTTAAGAAACAAAATTAAACTTGATACTTTGTTTACATTTTTAAATTACCCTTTCGATTTATCTGCTATTTTTACTTTGGATATGGTCAATTCTCGCGCAATTTGTTGTTTCACCATATAGCTTAGTTGTTTGTGCTGCTTTAAGCCAGCAAACTTTACCAATTCGTCAATTGATCTATTGAAAATAGAGTTTTAGTTTAGCCAATACTTTTTCCTAAAATTACGGTTCTAGGACAAAGGTAAATTGTCCATCAGCTCCTTTCTCTTGTCTATAATTGAGATTGAAGAGAAGCATAGTTTTTACAATTGAGTCGAATCGTTCCTTTTCACTTTTGCTCAATAGTTGAACAGAGACAGCCCTCATTGTAGGCTGAATTATTTGACAAAGATAGGGAATCAAATCAATGACTGAATAACAGCCAGAATTGTTAAAAACTCTTGCTAATGGTGACATATCAGTTAAATAATTTGTTACTATTTTACTATTTTTATTGAATTTCATTGAAAACTTGAAAAAAATATAATTTTTTTTATAAAATAATTTCTTGATTACTTCAAATTGTTGATGCGGATACTTGAATCGTTTGTTCTGGGTTTGAATTTGCTGGTTTGAGGACGAGAATAGCGTATGGAAAAGACCTGGAATGAATCGTTGATATTTCAATAGACCGAATTCTTGGTTGTCTCGACTAATTTTGGAAAATTTATCGCAATCTATTAACCATTCATTTGCTTTAATGATCTAAATCAATCAATTAGTTAAAGAAAAATTATTTATTTTTAGTAAAAAAAAATGTAAATAATAACATTTTCAAAATTTGAGTCCCTAAA
Organism: Brachionus rotundiformis; assembly: GCA_016802295.1. NCBI lineage: Eukaryota > Metazoa > Rotifera > Eurotatoria > Ploima > Brachionidae > Brachionus > Brachionus rotundiformis. The sequence continues at coordinate 1,831,209 of JAESIW010000137.1, forward strand.
ACGTATATACATAAAATTCTCATGAAGTGCCTGTAAAAGTCGATCAAAATCACAATTCTGGCACATATTTAAAATGGCGTTAAATCTACTATTTCCATCTGATTTGATATTTTGATCTCTAATAATCAATTTAGATTGAATTTAATATCAATAATTTTAATCATTTTACTTTTTTTCGTATTTCTTAAAAAAAATTTCATTCATTATGGAAAATATTCCCTTCTCCATGTCTTTTTGACCAATGTTAAGCTCATTTATAACTTTGGCAGTGACTTGATTTGTTCTTTTGGACAAAAATTGAAGAGTATTTAAAGATGATCTAATATCATTATTAGTTTTATCACAAAGAGCAATCATAGCATCTATATTCGACTCGATGTTTGTCAAAATACATATCTTTTTAATAATAATAAAATAAAATAAAATTTTTAATTTTTTTTTACATTTTTGAGTCTTTCTGCCAAACGATGAGTTGATATTGATTGACATTGGAACACAATTGCTACTTGACGTAAATTCTTTAATGAAGAAGCATATCTAGAAGAAAATAATTTCAAATTAAAAAAAAGAAAATATTTAAAATTTCAATTAATTACAGATCATTACAAATACATATTATGGGTCTTAAGCAGTGATTAGTTTTTTTGTTTTTGGTTTTGTTGTTCTCAGTGACATGGTCAATCAAAACTTGAATTGAGTTCTTGCCATATTAAATAAGATATTTGTATCAATTTTATTTTTTTAATTACTTGTGGTGCTCCGTCTATTTCATCAATAATCAAACAATTTGGTTTGAATGTTGTTTCATTTACTGAGCCCCTCATTTGAGTGACAGATTCTAAGTAAATTCTGAACATTTCAACACTTCTGTCGTCACTAGCATTCATTTCTATCACGTTATATCCAGCTCTTTTGGCTATAACTTGAGCAAGAGTAGTCTTTCCTAAGCCAGGTGGTCCACTAATCAAAGCAACTTTGGTCTTTGGTCGATTCATTTCATCTAACTCGAGCAGTTTTTCCTCTATTTCGGACTCTAAATTCAGCGGTCTTTTCCTCTTTTTGGGATTTATATTTGTCGTTTCCTTCATTATACCTCTGCTTTCTTTTTTATTTTGATCCAACTCTTTACCAAAGACGGAATAATCCCAACTTTTAATCCATGTCAATATCAATCTATTTGTACTCTAAATAATATTTAATCTTTTAATTAATTATTTTTAAATTTGATCTAATAAATTACATCTTCGCTCAAAAGTTCGAAAAAATCTCTTGGTTTAAATTTTTCTACCCATAATTCAGTCTCAGTCGAGCTATTCTTCTCAATTAAATTATCCACATAATCATCCTGTTTTAATTCATCGATTGCTTTTCTCTTATATCATACTAAAATTAGAATTTAAAATTATGAGCTTAATTTTTTCTACTCTTTTGTTTGTTTCTTCGGAAGCAAGTTCCAACTTAAGTAATTTAATCGGTTTTTCAAGCATGTAGGTATTTTCATCGGTAAGCTAAGTTTATTTTCAATTAATAAAATTTAAAATATCATAGTTAATTTACCTGTTTCATAAAATCATAATTTTCATCATTCATTTTCAATCAGTTATGTTTAAAAAATTTTAAAGTTCAAATGGCTAGTTCAAATTTATGAATTAATTGAAAGACATTTTAATATTTCTAATTAATTTCAAATTAAAATTGCTTTTTGTTCAAACTTTAATATTCAGTCTTAAAGAAGCATCAAAATAAAATAAATTAAACTAAAAGTTTTATTAATAAAGATTAATAAATAATCTAAACTTCAATATAGGTTATTATATAGAATAATTGTCAAAATACCATCTAAAAAATTTTAATTCCGGACAAAGGTTTATTTTGTTATACATTATTCTAAATTGATCTTTTGATTACAATATTCCAGTGGCCAGGTATCGCAAAACTTCTGCTTAATAGATTAACTCCATTTTTGACTTATTACGTCTCATGGCTTCTTTTTTTCTTAAGCTTGGAAAGATTTTAGAACTAATATGAGATTAAATTAAAAATTTTAAGATTAGATAAAAATAAAATTAACTGATTTAACATATTTATTTTCATTTTAAAAGAAAACTTGTGGCTTTTTAAAAATTAAATTTAACTAAAATAATTAATTATTAACCAAAAATTTTATGCAGATGAGTCATCAAAAACAGAATAGGTTAGTTTTTGGACAAAAATTGTAAAAGCATCTAAAAGAAAAATATTAAATGTAGAGAATATTAATTTTTCTAATAGTACCTATTTTACACTGGATTGACTTTGGCTTTTCCATAACTACAAAAAGAAAGTAAACTGGTATACCCAGAGATATCAAGCCAATGCATTTAATAGAATCTTCTATTGATATCCAAATTGTCATGACAATCGTAAATAAACACATTATCAAAAATGTGATTGGAAAGAATAGGTTAACTCGAATGGGTCGAAATACTTTGGGTTGAGTCTTTCTTAGCCAGAGGAGACCAGCAACAGTACTTCCGATAAATATGTATTCAGACAACATTGAAATTTTTACCAAAAATTCAATATCGTCAAAAATCAGAAAGATTAAACTCGAAAAAGCCTTTGAAAAAAAATAATTTGATAATTTTTAAAAATTTGAAAATTCTACCATAAATAATATTGAGGTAATGGGTGTCAAAAATTTAATGTTGATAAATGCCAAAAAAAGTGGCATATGATTATTTCGTGCCTACAGAAAAAGATTTAAAATTAATGGTGTAAATTTAGATTGATAAAAGCTTACAGCTCCAAAGATTGTTCTCGAAGCTGAAAATAAGGCTCCATTAATGTAACCCAAAGTGGACAAACACACAAATATTGAAATTATCCAAGACAATTTTGGAAATATTTTTCCAACAAAACTCTTTAAAATTAAAATCTTAGAAAATTCTTTACATGAAATAATTATTTCTTACATAGGCAACTGCTGCTGATTTTATCATTTCAAAAGGGCTTAAGAGAGTGAAATAGGCAATATTGGCAAAAACGTAGATCAAAATAACACCACCAAGTCCCAAAAATATCGACATTGGCAACACTCTAAATTAAATAAGTTTATTTAAAATATTTATGATTATTTTGTTTTTTAATTTTAAATAAAATTGTAACCTGTTGGGATCCTTTATTTCCTCTACAACATAATTTAAGAAACTCCAACCAGAATAACTGTATAAGCCATTGTAAAATGCTAATGCCAGTTCACCGGGATTTGTGACCGAATTTTCAAAAGGTGATGAAAAGTTTTCAATTCGTCCTGAAGAAAAATTTTTTTTCAGTTTTCCAAAAAAAAAATTAAAAAATATTTTTACCAATAGAAAGACAATAAACTCCAATAGTTATTATCATAAAAAGGCCCAGTATTTTACCAATGTTAAAAACATTTTGAATTAAATTGGTCATGCGAACACTCACACAATTTACCAATGTGATGATCACTTCATTTGTAAATATATAACTATAATTTTAGATAAATTAAGATGTTAAATTACACATAGCAACAGCTGCTAAAAGAATCCTTGCTGATGTTGGTGGAGTACAATTAATGTAGACCGGCTGAAGGGCATAGTCAGAAAAAGTCAATGCTGTGAGGGCAAATGTAGCCGGAAGAATAATTATAATAAATGTCCATATGAACAAAAAACCAGGTAATTTTCCAAAAGCTACCATTAAGTATTCATATTCGCCCCCTGCTTTTGGAATCATGCAACCCAATTCTATCAACATGTCAAAATTGATATTAATTTTTTAAATGTTGAAAAAAACCTGTGTACGCAATCGCTCCAAACATTGAAAAAAGACCACATGCTATCCACATAACTAGAGTGAGACCAATTGACCCGCTGTGCTCGATAACAATCTAAATTATGCAACAATTAACCATTAAATTTGGATTTATTAAGCAGATACTTTTGGAGTAATGAATATGCCAGTACCAACGACTATACCAATCAATATTGATATGCAATTGAACAGTTTGAGGCTTTTTTCCAATTTTATTTCGCCCATTTTGCCCACCGATCTGATCGATTTTTTTAAAAAACTAGTTTTTTTTTTAAGTTAAATACTTGGTATATATAAACTATCTAGTTTTGTTTTATTACTTTAATGATTTTTTAAATAAAGTTTTTAAGGTCAGACTTTTTAAAATAAGAATATTTAGTTTTGAATTATTGTATCTAGTTTGCGTGCTCCAAGTTGGCTAAATAAAGTTTCATGTCTTTAAAAAAATTGTGATAATTTTCTTTTTTTGAAAATAAGTTTGATTTCATGCAAAAAATTAGCAATTGATGAACAAGCCGAGCGCGTGAAAAATTCTGATACTTAAAAATATAAATTATTTGAAGCGATTCTTGATAATATTAATTTCATTAAAAAATTAACTATGCTTCACTTTAGTTTAGGATAAACGAAAAAATATAATCTTTTAGAAACTTTATTTTATAAAAAAATTCTTAAAAAAAATCGATTAAAATTTGAGTACAAAATTAATACAATTTAATAAAATCAAATAAAATTTGTTATAAAGCTAATTATTTTTTTTCTGAAAATGTTCCTTTAGAGCGACCAAATATTGTTTGGATTTTCCGAACGACTGGGTCAGTTCGGATAAGAAAAGTCTCTTGAAATTTTCTATAAAGCCCGAATCTATATCAGGAAATTCATTACAAGACGGAACATTTAAATATGTATCAAATAGCTTTTCAAACAATTTGTCATATCCTCTAGGAAAAGAACCAACAAATCTGTTTCTGTCTTTTTCTTTATAAGTTTTCATATATTTTTTGAACACCACACAATGAATTGAGCATAAAATTCCATAAAAATCGACCTGAAAGCTCCATGGTTTTTTCTCTTTCATTTCTGGTATAAGCAAAGATTTATTGTCGATTTTGGCTTCAAATTCAGTATTCATGCCAAGCAAATTCAAGTCGATACTTCGATTAAAGTCAATTAGTACTAAGCATTTTGTTTTAGTAGGGTCAAAATAGGTAACAGAATCAGGCAAGCTGTTTACTACCAAGTTATCAGGCTTAATATCCGCGTGAATTATATTGGCCTTGTGCAAATACTGAATTATATAAAGCATTTCAAGCGTAAGATAAAGAACAAACCAGTATGGAAAAGATGGATACTTGGCCTCATTAACAACATGAAAATTTACCAAATCAAGAAGAGAGCCATTATTGTAATAATTCATTGCCGAAAAGCACCCATCTTGATATTTTATAAATTGATCCATGCGAATAAATGATTCCATGACATTTACTTTCATTACTTTATCCTCAATCATTTTAACTAATCTTTCATGCAAGTTTTCAGTAATATAAAACTCCCAAGATGTGGCCTGTTTGTCAACTTTAAGAGCCATCTTTTTTTTTGAATCTTTTCTTTGAATTAAATAAATTTTGGCAAACGATCCTTTGCCAATTTCTTTTATTATTTTATAATCTATATTATCCTTTAAGGAGATGAATATTTTTTCCCTAATAATTGGCGCAGTCGATTTTAGACTGGCAAAATTTGGATTCTTTTTTAATATTTCAATGGGACCTTTATCCAAAAGCTTGTTTTTTACATCAATATTAAATGGTTCTTTGATAGCTGTCATCAAAGTTTCGTTTAAATTTTGAACAGTAGAAGATTCATTGCTCAAAAAAGATGACATGTTTTCCATATTGATGGCAAATAAATTGGTTTTTGTGCACACTGTGTGACTATCATTTTCTATAATTGTTTTTTCTTTTTCTAAAATTTGATTTTCATTTTCGATATTATCCTCTTCCTGATCAATCATTCGGTCAATCATTACCTTGGAAACATTTAAACTAGTATTATTAAACATGCTTTGATTATTAAACAATTTGTAATAGTCATCATTAAATGTTTTCTGTAAATTTTGCTGTGTAAGTGCTTCGTTTTGGTTTTCGTTAAAAGTTTCCTGAGGTTCTTCTATTTCAGTTTGGGAGAAAAGTGGGACAGTCAAATTTGGTAATGTTAAATTTGGTATTGTTTGATTTTGGGTTAAGCTAAGTTTAGAATTATGTTCGACTTTTTGTTTTTTCATACTGTTTTCAATCTCAAAACAGCTCATGTCCGCATAATCCCATTGTATACCAGTAACATTTGCTTTCTGGGAACCAGATGCACTGGTGTTATTAACAGCTATTTCAAATTTAACTTGTTTTTGAGTTTTTTGAATGCAATTCGACCATTTTGTCTGTGTTTCTAAATCTTGAGCTATAATTTTTGACATACTCTTCTCCTTATCTGTAATGTTCAAATGAGCGTTAAGTAATTTTTCTTTTTCTTCATCAGAACGCTTTTCTTCTTCTATTTTCTGTACCTCTTTGTCAAAAGTTGTATCAATTATAGTCTCAAGCATATTTTGGTCATTGAACTGATTCATTTTTTTCAGCAAAGGCTTAATACTCCGTGTACTAGCTGCTGGTGGTTGAAACTCCATAAATTTGGTAATACTCGTAGTTGGTTCATTAATTGTAGAATTAAATGAGTTGTTTATTGGCTCAAAATCGGCAATTATTGCCAGTGGCTTACGATCTTTGGTCTCTACTTTGTCATCATAAACAAACATGCTTCCATCTTGATTCCTAATTGTTGGATTTTGATTTTGTTTAATATTCTCATCGTTTAATAATGGAATAGATTGATCACGTTTAGTGCTATCAATATTTTGCGTATCGGACAAAACTGTAGGATCCTTAAAAATTGAAATACTTGGCAAAGTATTAGCCTCAGCTTCAGTTTTTTCCAAAACGGTATTTTCTGTTTGATTGAACATTTTTTCTGCTATCATTCTTGCATCAGCTGTTCTTGCCGTAATTGTCTTAAAAGATTCGAAAAAGAGTAAGCTGTTTTTAGTCTTTGATGTTTTGGTTTTATCTTACCTTGTTTGACAAAGTTGGTTCAGCTAATGTAGTCATCATAGAGTTTTTTACATTAGCCAGAGTGATTTCATTTTCACAATTCGTCACCGAAAAGTTGCATGGAGCTTGAAGACTCATTTGACTTTGAGGCAAGATGGTTTTTGTCTTATTAAAATCGTACTCATCATCACTCAAGATCATATCATCACTGTCATTATTAAAGTTGGTTACATTGGTAAAATTTGTGTTATTAAACGCAGTGGTGTTATATGTCATTCCAAGAATTGATTGTCGATTGCCGGTCTTGTTCATTGTAAAGTTTTGAGTTTTGTTTGGAACAGATGGTTGTTGAGCAAGTGAAGTATTAGTCGCCATTTCAGGTGATTTTTTTTTATTTTCGAGCTCATGAAGTCTTTACAATTAAATTATCTTGAAAATAAATTTAAAAAAGAATCATCAATTTTAAACCTTTTTTCAAGCTCTTCAATTTTTTTTTGATATTTTTGATGCTCATTCTCTTTTGCCTCAAATAGAGCTTTGTATTTTCTGGCTCTAATTTCTTCAAATTGAAATTCTTCGTCACTGTTCGGATCTGGTTTTAGCATTAGATAACAAAAGGCAAACTTAACTTCAATAGTTTTTTCCTGTTCTATGGTTTCATTATTCTGTACATTTTCTTCATAAGCTCTGGTTCTCAAATCACCCAAATAATCATTAACTATTTTTGACTGGTCTCTGTCCATTACATTTGCTTTCAAGGCATTTTTTAATAAAGTAAGAGCCTTTGATCGATCTATGTCTTCCAGTATTTTGGCATATTCGATATAAAATTGACCAAGTTTAACACAATATTTGTGTCTGTTCATCCATGAAAGCCAGTCTAATTTTTTAGCCTCATGTTTACTTATCTATTTTAATTTTTATTTAAATTTTCTATAATTTAAAATAAACAAATCTCACATAGTTAATGAAGAGGGTTAAAAGTCGATGATCATTTTGGTACATTTTGTTCTTTTTACAATTGGTCAAAGCTCGATTGTACAATTCAATAATTTCACTTTTATTAATTTCTTTATTGACATATAACTGATCGGACCATTCAACATACCGTAGCCAAACGTCAATATTGTCATCTTGCCGTCTTTGGATTTCTTTTTCGTAATGGCTGCGTATTTGATTCAAATAAGTTTGGTCATTCGGCTCGGCCTTGCTATTTGATTGAACTATGGGATTTATATTTTCTTGATTTGTCTTATTCATTTTTTATTTAAAATAAATGTTCAATTTTGAATTTTTAGTTTAATTTCAAAATAAATTGTAAATAATAATTTTAAATCCTTCAACTTAGCATGATCGGCTTGAAGTCAAGATTATGTAAAATTAAAGATTATTTTGTTTTATAAATTTTAGTAATTCTATAATATATTTTAAAAGCTATCTAATTTAATTTTTCAATTATATCTTAGTTAGAGTTTATTTATTTTTATTAAATTAAATCAATTTTTTTTTCAATAAAAAAAAAACTTTAAGATACATTTTATTAAATGGTTCAATTTCAAAAAAATATAGAAAATGATTTTCTAAATTAACAAAAGTTCAACAATTTTGAGATCAATTATTCTCTTTTAAATTTTATTGACAACTGGTCCAAATTATTAACTCAGATTTTTTTAAAAATCATTTTTTTCCAAATCCAAAAAAGCTTAAATTACTCTAATTTTGATTCATCAAAAACAGAATTTGTCAATTTTTGAACGAATATTGTTATAAAATCTTTGATAAAAATAAGTTTTTTAAAGATTGAAAAGAAGTTAAAATTACCCAATTTATCTTGAATTTCCTTTGGTTTTTTCCAAACTACTCCAATTCCATAAACAGGTATTCCAAGAGCAATTATTGCCAAACAGCAAAATGATTCAAGTGGAATTTGATACAGAGTCATTAAGATTATAAATATGCACACAATTAAAAACGTAATTGGATAGAACAGATTAACCTTAATGGGTCTTGGTAAATCAGGTCTTGTTTTACGTAGCAAAAGGAGACCACCAACAGACAGAGCAATAAATAGATATTCAGCTAGTACGCCAAGATTTATGAGAACAAATGTATCTTGAAACAAAAGACAAATCAATGTAGCAAAACTCTTCAAAATAAAAATCTTCAACAATATATCTAAATTACAGATAAACCTTACCATAAACATAACTGATACTATGGGAGTAAAGTATCTAATACTTATAAATGCTAGCATATTTGGCATATGATTATTCCTGGCTGCACCAAAAATGATTCTATATTAAAATTTATTGTTATTTTTCAGGTTAATTTACATTCAAAATACCTAGATGTAGAAAATAAGATTCCATTTACGAATCCAAAAGTTGATAAGGCCACAAAAATAGATATTATCCATGAATAACTTCCAATTAGCTCTTCACTAAATGTCTAATTATTTATTTTTTAAAATATTAAATTCATTAAAAAATCAAATAAAATAAGTTATTTATTATGCATACCACGGCAACAGCATTCGATTCTAGCATTTTACGTGGTGTCAACAAGGTAAAGTATGCAATATTGGTAAATGTATAGACAATAATAACAATTATTAAACCGATCCATATTGAGCGTGGTAGTGTTCTTAGATAATTAAAAAATAAAGATAAACTTTGACATATTTTGTTTTACTTGTTGGGTTCTTTAACTTCTTCAACAACAAAATTCAAATAACTCCATCCAGCATAACAGAATAAGCCTGAATAAAAGGCAACAGCTATCTTTCCAGGTTCATAATTGCTTTCCTCGAAAGGAGAGACAAAATTTTCAACTCGTCCTTTAAACAAATTAAATTATTTTTTTTAAACTAATTTTTATTTAAAGCATAAATTTGGTTTTCTCATTTTAAATTTAATAATTATCAATTTAAAAATTTGAAATTTCCAATCATTTATAATGCTTATTGATTGTTATTAGCACATTTAAAAAAATGATAATTAAAACTTTACTTTAAATATTCAAACAATAATAAAATAAAATTAAATATAAATATAATTGATAAAACATTTATATAATTTGTAAATAATAGTTTATATAAAAATATCTGAAAAATAAAATTAATCTACCTTGAAAAAGACAATAGATTCCGAAGGCCACGATAGTCAACAAGGCGATTATTTTTCCAGCCGAAAAAACATTTTGGATCCTATTTACCCATTTTACACTTACACAATTGAGCCATGTCAAAATTACTTAAATAAGATAATTCTTATAGCAAAAAAGACTATCATTAGAACACAACTTACAGACTGCACATGCAGCGATTAGAGTTCGGCTAGCCGATGGTGCATCACAACTTGGATAAACAGGCTGCAAAATATAGTCGGCAAAAGTAAGAGCCGCAACAGCATTAGCGGTGGGAATGATGATAATCAATTGAGACCATACGAAAAGAAACCCATAAAGACTTCCAAAAGCTGTCATTATGTACTCATAATCACCACCTGCTTTTGGTATCATGCATCCAAGTTCAGCGTAAGTTTGAGCGCCAAAAATTGACAGAATACCGCATATTACCCAAATAATAAGAGACAGGCCAACTGATCCGACTTCTTGGGTTACGCCCTTTATTTGGCTTTAATTTTTTATGGATAAGCTGAATAGGCTTACCTTAGGACTAACAAAAATACCACTGCCAACAATAACTCCAATAATAAGCGAGACACCACCCGCCAAACCGATAGTTTTTTTAAGCTCAACTTTCTCCCCTTGACCAGCACTGGAGCTCATTTTTTTTTCAAGTTTTTACTTGAATTTTAGATAAATTTTTATATTCTATAAAATATTAAATGATAATCAATTCTTAGTAGTTTAAAGTAAAAAAAGTAAAACGAGGCAAATGAATTAGTATACACATATGGTATGTTTATGAAAAAACTAGTTTTCAATCGATAAATAAAACGGAATGATTGCATTGCAAAAAAAAATGAACTCTTTTTAATTTAAAAATACAAAGTTAAAAGGTGAGCAGAAAATTTTTAATTTAAAATAAAATTCCACGAATTGTTTATATGTTAAAATAAGGTAACTGTAGCGATTTTTTGCATGAATTAATTAATAAAAATTTTATCGTATTTTGGATTTGAAAATTTAAATTTAAATTAATTAAATTTCGAACAATTAACTTAAACATTAAACAATAAAATAAGAATAACTTTTATGAATATTTTTTTCAATAATTTAAGAATAAATTTTTTTGAATTTAATCTTTTATTTGAATAAAATCGTATAATTTCTATCAAAATAGATATATAGAGAAAATAATTTTGATAATAAAATTCAAAAGATTTTTACAATTATTTTTATTGTTATTGGAAAAGGAATTTTTTTTGGTTACTATATCAAAAATACAAATTCAAAAAAGGAATAAAAAAGAACTCATTTTACAAGAACACTTTCCAAGAGCGTTTACATTCAAAAAAATAATCTAATAAATTTACAATTTGATAATTTTGTTTTTTTTTTTGTTTTTTTCATTTGTAAATAAATCTTCTGCGATAAAATATATGATTAAAAAAAGAAAAAAAATTTTCTTATTCAGAAGATTCTTTTTAACTAGTCTATAAGAATATATTTTTTTTTTGCTTTGGTTGTTGTGGCAACGGTGGAGCTGAATTCTTTACCAAATTAGATCCCATGTTGGAATTAATTGAATAATAATGTGTAGATGTTGTAGAAACAGAGTTTTGTGGATTAAAATTGGAAGCAAAGTGAACATTTTCTGTAGAAGAACTGACACTTTTATTGATTGAAGAGAGAGTCGGGCTCCGATATGAATGACCACCACTTCCAACCATGTCACTTCCAATGGAACGATTAGGAGTTCTTGACCGTGGCAACGAATGGCTACAAAAAGCTGATGCATTTGATGAAACAGTCTTGATACCAAGACTCGAACTTGACCGAATAGAGCCATTCAAATTCGAAGAGCTTGTTCCAGTCTTGCCAGAGCTTTTGCCAGACATTTCGCTCATTACCTCATCGGAATCGAACTCTAATTTAATAGGCAGTTCCTCATCGTTCTCAAACAAAGAATGCCTTGACAAACTTGTCTTGTAGACATTTAAATTGGTCTTTGGTTTCATTATGTCGGCGTTCAACTGGCGACTATTAATATTTGTATTTGATCGGGCTAGTGACAAGTTTTTTTCACCTTGTGTTGGCACAAAATTTGAAGAGCTTCTGGTCAAATTAGATGCCGAATGAGGCCGCTGAGCAGTCAATTGTCTGGCAAAATTTTTCTGAGTTTTTTTTTGCCGAATATTTTGATATTTTTTAAAAAAAGTTCCTTTTTCTTCCATTGACATTATCTCACAGTCATCCACATAAATACAATCTTTGTCATTTAAATCATCCGAGACAGTCTCAACCAAATCGGCCTCCTCTTCCATATGGCTTAAAATCAAACCAGACTGGCTGCCAAGCTTGTTTTTTAGGCCCCAAGCCGGAGTTTTATTCATGTTTTCTTCGAGGAATTTTTTTGTTATTGGCGATTCAAAGTTGGCGCCAGATACAGGTGACAATGTGTTCATTTGGCTCAAATTACTCCAACTTTGTCTCAATGGCGTGTACTTATAGCCCGATGAAAGAACGATTGAGCCGGATTTTTTCACCGACTTAATCTCACTCTCAGTAGCTTCCAAGTCTCTTAGAACCGAAGCCGATTTTGAGTACAAATTTGACTCAATTATTTCAGCTTGACGCTTTATTTTTGGCTCTGGTCTTTTTGTGTCCGAGCAGCTGAGTATTTTTGTCAAGTCAATCTGCAACTCGTCCATTTTGACTCTGACCATGGTGTCCGACACCCTGAATTCTTTTAATAAATCACCTATTTTGGGCATAAAAACAGCCACTATTTTATCCCTGACGAATTCTTTGATACTTTTGTTGTGCTCATCAAATTCGTTCATCACATCAACTTTTATTTTAGATAAAGTATGTAGATAGTTTTGCTGAAAAGTTTCCAATATATCAATGTCTTTATGGCTCATATCTGTTTGGCTAGCTGAAGTTTGGTTCATTTCTATGCCAGCATATTTCTTGTTATGATGCTTTTTTAGTTTGTCAATGGCAGCCGAATGTGATTTCATCATGTCTTGCATTTTTTGGTTTAACTTGCTCATTTCAGCGCCATATTCTGTCTTAAGCTGTTGTTTCACACTATTGAGCTGATTCCTGAATCGTTCATCACCATTGGACAATTCTTTTTCCAAATTGGCTATTTTTTTTACAGATTGTTCATGTATTTCTTTCAAATTTTCTTTTTCTTTTTCGAATGTTATCTTCAAATTGGTCACTTCATCCAAATGCGACTCTTTCATGCTTTTCATTTCATTTTTCAGGCTTTCGACTATTTTGTCCGAATCTTGGCAATTTTTTTTATACCTAGAGACCATTTCTTGTAAATTTTCAACTTCATTTTTCGACTTTAACAAAGCTTTTTTGTAATTTTCATTCAAAATTTGCTTATTCTTTCCCAATTCGGCCTCATATTTTTCCTGCATTTTATTAAAATGCTCCTGATACTTTTCCTGCAAGTGTTCCAATTTAACTCGATATGACTGTTCCACTGACTCGTCTCTGAAATCATTTGATCTCACATTATTTAGCTCTTGTTTAAGTTTTATTTCATACTCTTCTTCCAATTCGGATCTTAACTTATTAAGCTCTATTTCAAAATGGGCGTCAGTGTTGCTTAAGATCTCTTCGAGCTCGCGGATCCTTTCCATCAAATTGCCAATGTACTCCTCTTGATCGGCCTCATTTTCATCATTATCAGTCTGATTTTGTTTATGCTCAGATCTGGGTTTTTCCTTTATTTTTCGTAATAAACTCTTCTCGTTTTGGTCATATTCGTCAATTTTTTTTTGGTAATAGTCCATTAATCTTTCCTTTTCTCTAGCAAACTCGATGGTTTTTTCATTAAGGGCTTTTTCCACATTGTCCTTATTTGTTTGTAAAAATGTATCATAATCTTCCTGGAATCGTTTCTCAAGTTGTTCGATACACTTTTGAAGCTCTTCATCTTTTTTGGCCATCACGACAGCTTTGGAAGATTCGGCTTCTTCAATTTTCTTCTTTAGATTACCAATATCTAGTTCAAATGATTTTTTCTGAGCTTTGAAATCTTCTATTTCTTTACTAAGCTTTGATTCAGTATCTTTGGCATTGCTCTCTTGGTCTTTAAACTTGGTCTCAGTTTGCTCAATTTGGCTCTTAAGATTAACAATTTGAGCATCCTTTTCCGCAATTAAGCTCTCTAATTCGGAGATTCGAGCCTCTTTTAAGCCCAATTTTCCCAAATCCGAATCTTTAGTTACTAATAACTGTTCTATTTCACTTATTTTTTGGTTAAGTTCTTGTTTTTCTCGCTCCAAATTTTCAATAGAATTCAATAGTTTGCTTTTTTCTTGCTCATGGTCACTTTTTGCATCAGCCAAAGCTGATTCAGTCTTTTTTTCTTCTGTATCCAGTTTTAATTTATATATTTCTAGCTCATTTTTTAAAGAGCCAATTTCTGAATCCAATTTTTCTTCATTATCTTTTAGACATCGTTCTAAAATGGATATTTTTTCCTTATATTCGGATTCACTTCGGCTTGCCTTGAGCTCACAGTTGGCTTTATCAAGTCTAAGCTGGTCATTAAACTTTTCCGAAGCAATCAACTTTTCTCTACAAGTTTTTAAATCTGACAAATTGGAATCAATTTGCTTTCTATATTCAGCTATAAGACTTGTACGCTCATTAGACCATTTTTCATTCAATAAATTTTTTTGCTCGTCCAGCTTGTTGGCCAACAAAAGGTCCAATTTTTGCTTGATCTTGGCCTCATATTCTTCATCATACTGCTGCTTCAAAGTGTCTTGTAAATTGTTCTTATCATTGCATACTTCCCGGTACATCTCGCGAAATTTCTGCATCTCATTATCCCGATTGGCAATTTTAAGATTCAAATCATTTATTTGAGCTTCATATTCATTTATCAGTATCAAATATTTTTGTTCATTTATGGAATTATTTTGAGGTTGGCTGTGCTGTTTTAAGTTTAGTTCTTGGTGCAACTGGTCAATTATTTTTTCTAATTCTTGGCAATGATTTTGTTTATTGAATAATTCCAGTTCAAGATTGGATCTTAAATGTTGATTTTGCTCTTCTGAATCCAGTAATTGGTCCAATTTGGCATTTTTTTCCATTAATTCATTAGACAGATCGCTTTTTTCGCGATTCAGTTCTTCGATTAAAGCACTCAGTTTGTCTATTTCCTGTTTTGGAACACCGTCGTTAGGTGCTTGTTTGATATTAGCAATTTCTGATCTTAACTTTTCACATTCCAATTGATAGTTCTGGATCTCGGTTCGTTTTTGTTTTATTAAGTTTAGGGCTCGTTCTAATTCATTTTGAAGTGATTTCATAGAGCCAGTGCTCACTGATTCATTAGTGCTCAACATGTGCAAAGTATTGGATAGATTGGAGATGTGAAAATCAATACTGTCATTTGTTTGATCTTGATTGGAGCCAGCAGTTCTTTCCAAGACTTTTTTCAGCTCAATCTCAAGTTCTTTGCACTTTTCTGTAAGTTGATCAATCAATTTGCTTTTACTGTCATCGCTCATTTTGCTAAAAAAAAATAATTGTTTTTTAAATTAGATTAATGACTTTTATATTAATAAGAAATATAAATTAAAGTACAAATTTTAAATTATAGCTTTGTTTAAATTGCCCGGCTTGAGTCCGTAGCTAAACTGGAATTCAAAACTTAATTGATGTAAAATTTCCAGCCTCGTGAAAAAGTGACTAAGTCTAAAATTAATTAGCTGTTTTCTTAATTAGTAAGTCTACTGGAATAGAATTTATTTAATGATCAAAAATATATTTTTTCAAAAAATTAAATATGATTTATTGACGATTTGTATTTTATGCAAACAAATTGCTTGAATTTCAAATAAATCAAATAAATATCTAAGTTTATTTTTTTTAACTTTAAGAAAATATTTAAATATTTTTTTTTAATAAAAAATAATTTTTTTTTTTCAAAAGTTTATAATAGAGCTCGTTTTACAAAAGGTTCTAAATAAATACTAAATAATAAACACTGTCCCTTATTCTTAACTGATACAAATGCAAGATCTTGTTTTACATAATACTTGGTCAGCTTTCATTTAAGTTTGTTATTTTTTTGGAAAAATTGTCAATAAATTAATAAAAAGAATAAAAAAAAACAAATCAAAAGTGTCCAAATTTTTTGAATATTTTTTTAAATACTCAGCTTATATAAATCAGTTTTTTAATTATTGTCAACTGGTCAAAAATTTAAATAAAAAATCAAAAAACAACTTACTCTTTGCTTAAACCAGCAATAATTACATCTTGATTATATTTTGCCTGAAGATCATTAATATTTTTTGTTAATCTATTAATAACTTCAGCTGTCTCTATCTGAGCCGCTTCGGCATTTTTGTTCGCGGTGTCCAATTCTACTCTTAAAATCCTAATAAACTCATGTTTGTCATCCAATTCTTTTTTGTTCTGTGCCAAAGTTTCCTTCATTTGGAACAAATCTTTTTCATATTGTTCTCTCAATTGTTGAATGAAGTGCTCATGTTGTTCTTGCATTCGCTCCAAAGTGTCCATTTTCTGCTGTTCTGTTATTTGTAAATGCAAATTTTCGATCTCGTGTTCTTGGTCATTCAGCTTTTGCTCCAAAATTCGATTGTTCTGTTTGAGTTTTTCCATTTTTTCTTGCATATCAACACTATTCTTTTGAGCAACTTCTGTTTCAGATTTGTACTGGTTGCACAAATCATGCGCTTGGTCCAAACTTACCTGTACGCTTTCTTTTTCTTTTTCGACCAAGTACAACTTGTGCTTCATGGCCCTCATTTCTCTGGACATGTCTTCTTGATAGGCAGCAAATCTATTCGATACTTCTTCGAGTTTTTTGCCGCGGATTTTGTACAAGAACTGTGCTTGGCAATACAAACGATTAAGGTGATCAATGCTGAAGTACTCTTGTTGTTGTCGTTGTTCCTCATCGTGCAGTTCTTGCAATTGCTCTTCATTCAACTCATTCAAATCAATCATTGAAGCTTCTTGGAAATTTTGATTAGTGCCTTTTTTTTTCGACTTCTCGTCTTCTTTAGATGTAAATTCAATTTGCATACCGTTTCCAAAAGAAGCCACTGGCACCTTATTTGACTTGTTCTCGGCTGAGTTCGGGAATTCATTATTTTCGTCAATATCCTCATGTATTTGATGCATTGTTCCAGGAGCTGCGAATCTTTCCAAAGAATGCATTTTGTTGTGCGATACATAATGTTGTTTTTGAATGTTTAAGTACTGGTGCATGTCTTGATTTGTGTTTGTTACATCATTGGGATCAATCTCGGCCAAAGTGTTGTCCGGCTTTTCGAATTCCTTATTGGCCTCGATCAATTTTCGTTGTCTATAGAACAATTTGTCCTCCTGAATACTCGGTATGGCAGTAGCCTGCAGCATCTGAGGATTGGGGGGGTTGTGGTTGGCTGGAGTGGAAAAATGGTTCATTAGATAGTTTGGATTAGGACCTAAACCATTGTACACCGTCATATCATGTTCGTGTTCTTGATTTTGGTGAAAAATCTGCTTTTGCTCTGTCTCAGACTCATCACAGCTCGAATCTGCCGAGGAGCTCAGCATTGAATCATCATCCAAAATTCCATCTAATCCCCCCTGAGATATCAACTCTTTTATCTATTAAAATATTTATTTTATTTAATTATTACGCCATTATAGATAACTTTTTTGGCATTACTTCATTATCCTGCTGCTTGTCATCTTCATGCTCGCTTTCTTCCTCTAGATAAAGCGCATTTGCATCAAAATTGATGCTACCAACTTGGTTCTCCATTGTACTCAAAAAAATTTTAAAAAATTTTACTCAAATTTCTATAAAAACTCATTCAAATCTATTTCTAAAAAATTTATTTAACTATTTTCTTTATCTTTTATTAGATAAGTGTAGTTTACAATCATAGCAACCAATTGGTTATCTTAAATTAAAGAAACATTTTAAATTTTGAGCATAGCAGAGCAACCGAGCTTAATTTGAATTAAATTTTAAATTTATTTGAACTAGTTTAAATGTCCTATAGTAACCAAATTTATCGATTTGCAGATACATGAACAGAACGTTTCTCTCTATTCTTTTTTGTAGCTGTTTTACCTGGTCGATTTAAAATAAAAATTCAAAATTTTGAATGAGTCAAAAGTATATGCGAAGATATTCTGAATTTTTCTGAATGGTGATCAGAATGTGTCTTAAAAAATGGACTTAACTTTTTCTTTTAAAATAACAAATAATAAACATTAACCTGTGAAATTTACCTTAATTGTATTTGTTTTCAGAATTAATTTATGAATAAATAGAAACCATTTTAGAGAATTTATTTGTACTTTATTCCTCTTAAAATATTAATTGATAAATTGTTGTAATAAAAATAAAATAGATAAGAATTTGATTTAAGCTTGATTTAAACCATGGCACGCTATTGAAGTGGTTTTAGCAGACTGGGCTTTTATTTTTTCTAAAAATTAGGCTAATTAATAGTTGGAAAAGTTCCTGACAAAAATAAATATTGGTTTTAAGTGATAGATTTATTGAATTTTATTATTTGGGTTATAAAAAAATACTGACCTTTTCGGTCTCAAATATTAAGATAATGCTATTTTCATCACACTAACTTAAACAATTAGTAACCAAAAAGTACGCCTTTAAATTTGTTTTATATATTTTATTTTGAAAAAATGGTTAATTAATTTTGCCATAATTTAATAAGTTATTATCAAAAACTTTAGAAAAATTAATTTTTCTATATCAAATAATTTTGAATAAAAAATGAACAGTATAGATAAATGCTGTCAAACTGACGAAGAACTCGTCTACTACTTCGCTTGGTCAAGTGAGTATCTCTTAAAAATTCTGCCTAAATATATTGATTATGAAATGCTTAAGAATATTATGAACATTTTGTGAAACATTATCTTTCACAAAATGATCACAACACTAAACAACCATCAAATGATGAATCTGAAATAGAAGTGTTAAATGCTGAATCCATAAAACAAATTGCAGAGAGTACCATGGAAAAACGAGGCATTTTGTATGATAGCAAAAGTGGTCTCTACTTTGATACCCAAAATGCTCTTTATTATGACCAAGTTTTATATATTAATAAAAAAAGGAATAATTAGAAACTAATTGGAATTAATTTAAGAATCAGCAACTTTATTATGATATTGGGAGCGGAATTAGTTATAAATTTAAATTCGTAACTCAAACTAATTCTCACCATTTGCGCTTTCATTCGCGAATTCCCAAAAATGAGATATATCACTTACGAAAATTGATAGGGTTTGCTGAACCAGATATGGAAGAACCAGACACGACTCACAGTTCAGATGGTGAACAAGAATTTCATGATACATCCAAATGTCCTCCTTGTATAAGAGCAATATTAATTGAATCTGAATTAGAAGATTTTCACCTTGGCTCTCTATTCCTAATACCCTATACTGGAGGTTTAATTGGATCTGGAGATGAACCATCTAAATATGTATTACATTTTCCAAATACAGATAAAATAGACAAAATTCATGCATCTATCAGATATGAAAGAAAGAAAAAGACTTTTCTAATTAAAGGTATTCCAGAATAAGGATGTTTTACATAAAAAAAAGCTAAGCTTTTAGACGAAAATAGTTTGAGTGGTACCTGGCTTAATGAGAATAGACTGGAAGAAAAAATTGAAGCTAAATTGAGACATGGAGATAAGTTATCTTTGGGTAGAGTAGTTGTTCTCTTGGTACATATACATGATGGCTCAAATACTTGTGTAAATTGCGAGCCAGGAGAGGTGATGCACAAATTAAAGCTTGAAAAAGAAAGTTTAGCTTCAAATGAAAAGACATTATCCTATGATAGAGAAGATATAAGAAGAGAAAATGTTAAACTCATTAAGTCCAAGTAAATATTTAAACTACTCAATATTTGAAGATATAAGATATATTGATATTTTGGCTTAATAAAGATACGGATTAAATTTTGGCCAGGATAAAAAGTTGGCTATTAGCAATGATTATACAGATCGAGCTAAGCAAAGACGCGATGAATTTGGCGTTGATTATTCACATTTAGAGAGTGTAAATGAGACATCTAGATGTACCGATGACAAAGTCAAAAGTGACATTGGATTTAAGCTTATGTCAAAAATGGGCTGGAAAGAAGGCAAAGGACTTGGCAAAAAAGAGACTGGAATAACAGAACCAGTAAATTCCACTTGATTACAATTTTTATAAATTTATTTTCTAATTAAGTTGAATACTAAAATCAAATTGGACAAAAGTGGTATAGGCTCGGCAAATAATTCACATATTGACTTGGAATCAGATGAAAAACAGCGGAAAAAATATCTTAAGTGGGCTAAGACTAAAGAAAGATTCGAATCACTTAAGCCAATTGGCAAACTGACCACTGTTTTTAATGATGATGATGATGAAGATGAAGATGATAAAAATTAAATCTACTGTACTATATAATATTTGTTTCTTTCTTGACTATCCCAAATGTAAATAAAATTTTATCTCAAAATAAATATTTTTAATCTTAATTTATTTTAATTATGTTATAATATAAAAAGAAGATGCTGACATTTTTTAAATTAATCAGAGATTAACAGTTAAGATGTATATTAATTGTTCTAGAATAAAATACTTTGATTAACTATTTAACTATTTTTTTTATTTATTAAATGAAATGAAATTATTGCCTAATTAGAAAAAGTAAAAGTTACATTAAAAAAATAATCAAACATAAAGGTTATGTAATAATTTAATAACCATAAACAAGATATTGTTTGATTTTGTTGATGATAATTTTAAGTTTATTGAAGTTTTTGGTGACCATATTTTCATAAAACTTGACAAAATTTATTTTCATCTTTTTGTTTGAATAAATGTCACCATAATTAGTCATGTAGTCAAAATCACGTTCAACTTGAACCAATTTTCCCAAAATTGATCCCAAGTCTTCTATTCTATAGTCGTCTTCTTGAACTGAAGAATCATCAAAATCATAGTAATCAACTAATCTTTCAATTCCTTGGGCATCAAGGTTAAACTTTCTGACCAAATCTCCGACCAAGTACTGCATTTCTAAATAGTAGTTATTAAATTTCTCATCATAATCATCTGAACTCCATGAATCTTGTTCATCTGAATTATAATCCGATTGAGATTCATAACTGAAATCGTTAAGGTCCTGTCTACTGGATAAAAGCCCACCTATATTAATCACAGGTAGTTTATATTCAATTATTTGATTGTCTCTAGTAGCTGGTAGAATATGAATTGGTGAGTTTAAGGTAGTTATTGTCTGCTTTTGAGTTAAATTCTTTTCAGATGTGTTTGGTGGTTTATCTATTGGCATTTTAACAGTTTGGTTCTCTTGGAGAGACAAATAATTCAATTCTGCAGTTATAAACTCATTTAAACTATGATTGACCGAGGTATGATTACTAATCTCGTAGGAACCATTTACTGGTATTGGTGAACATTTTATAATGTTAATTATCAGTAGACAGAATGTTATTAGAGATATCATTTTTTATTTTTATTAATGATTTATCAAATATAAAATATATATCAAATTTTATAGGCAAAAAAAATGGTTAAAGTGTTAATTAATTTATTGAATCAAATAAAATATAACAAATTATTCTATTTTTTGAACTTTTATCTCTCTATTCACATCAGCATCTTCAACAGCTTTATTTTTTCCATTTTGTTCGCCATTCCAAAAAAAAATTTTAAAGCCAATCTGAAACATAGTGCAGTACATGTCTTTATTTGGTGCTACTTTTCTCACATATTTAGAATCAATTTTAAGTTCAGGTTCTTGATAAATTTCGTGTCTTATTCTTTCTTGTATTTTATCTAGTTCTGTCTTATCTCCTTTGCAAAAATGATAACAATAGACGTACAATTGAAAATTTTGAATCAAATCAGGATTTAGTGCTTTTTTTATTTTATCTATTTCCTCAGAATCATACAAATTTAAAAACGAGTCCAAAAATTCAACTGACATTGCCGGCAAGTTCATCAGGACATAAAATCTTCCTTTGGTAAAATCAGACTGATTTGCTTGCCGATAGTTAAGAAATTCTATTAAATGGTATTTTAGCTTAGATCGAATAAAGTCACGTCCATCTAAATTGAATGCCATAAAAAATTCATTTGGATCGAATTTGAACTCATTGGTTGGCAAAACCAATTCAGGAATTTTAGATCGCTTGACGCTAGTTTTTCTGGCCTCTAACTCTTTTAGCTTTGTTTTCGACTTATTATTATTCTTATAATTTTCAACTAGATACTTGTAACTATGAGGATTCAAGTCGTTGGATAAACAAGCGCTTAGTTTTTTGTTACTAACTGCCGGTACAGAGAACGGACCAACACCAGCAAATACATCATATACAACATCATTTGAATTAAAAAGGTTCACGACACGTTCATGCTCTGTACCGAGTCTTGGGTTCCAATAAACATGGGCAAAATCAAATTTAAATTCACAACCATTTTCTTTGCACTGTACTTGAGTAGTTTTTTCTCCCGCCAAAATTTCAAATTTAAAATTTCGATAAGTATTATCTATTTCATTTACTTTGTTTACTACAGTTTTTATATGATTTACTTTATCTAATAAAACTTCTCCTTAAATTTGAAAAATTCATTTTGTAACTTTTTAATAAATATAATCGAATATATCTGAAAAATTTAAGAACAATTTCAACTTTTCTAAATTTTATTTAACTATTCTTGATTTAAAAAAAAGAAATCCGACTGAAAATTATTCAACTTTAAGAGCTTATTTTTCACATAGAATTTTATCTTTTATTTTTTTGTTTCGTTTATATTAAATTTTAAAATTGTTTCAATTCCCTGAAGAAATTTTTTTTATTTTTTCGTTCATTCAGATTCAAATTTTTCAAGACTTACTAAAGTTTATGGCCAAATGATCATGCTCAAAGGTTATTTTTTTTAAATTTCTTAAATAATTTATAATTGAAAAATTTAAATGCAGATGGATTTTAATGCGTAACAAAACATTTTAAACCCTTACCAAGTATTTAGCATAATTTTGCATGCAGAAATTTGCGGACATAAAAATTAAGCTTGACATTAAATGTTTTCTTTGATAATGTGATTATACAATAAATTTTTTAATAAAAAAAAATATTTAAAACCCTACTTTTATAATAATTTTTCTTACCAATAATGTTTTTGTAGTCCAAAACTTGATCTCTCAAGTTAAAATGAGCAATGTGACCAATAATGCTGTATCCTTTTACATTGACATTTTCGTTGATGATATCATCTGGAATAATTGCCCTCATCACATCGTCAAATTTGAGATCATCATAGACTAATTTTATCGGCAAATTTTGGATCAATTCAGACAAAGCTTCATTATTTGTAAGCTTTAAAATTTCTTTCTTAATTTCCGGGTCTAATTTTTCCAACTGGAATTTTTCCGGATCCAAAATAATATACTTATGACTAGAAAATAAGGGATCTTCTGGACAAAGATCTTGAAATTTTTTCAGATTTACAGAATCAAATATGTAATTTTTAAGCATCTTTTTTAAATCAATATAGTTATTTTTTTTTGCCCTAATTGCTGGAACTTTTAGTTCCAAATTGAACATTTCTCGGTTGAGTTTTTTCATGCCCTTTAGATTGGAATCAAAATTAAGCTTCATCTTGTTTTTTGCCAAGTTGTCTGAAACCTTGAATCGATTCTTTTTAAATAAATTTTTTACCATTGATGAAACAACAAACATCAAAAAATCCACAAATATAATCATGAATTCAATTATTCTTTTTAGCTGGTAAATAACCACCAGGATAAATGATAAATTTTTGAACCCATTATAATTATTTTTATTTGAATATTTGGCTTTAAAAAAAAACTTCTTTATCATTATAATAAAGTATTTAAGCGACTTTTTTAATAAAAGGTGAATTTCTAAATTCAGAGTGGTTCAAATAGAATAACAAGTTTTCCTCTAATTTATCTAATGATTTTGTTGTAAGAACCAATGTGTTATGCTTTAGCATGCTGTAAACATTCAAACCATAAGTTGGCATCAAAGTCATACCTTTAATTTTTGAGCATGCTGCTGTTATATTATAGGGCATTAAATCCGTACTGTTAAAAAAATTGATAATTTTGTGATTAATTTTTTAAAAGTTTTTCTTACTCATCTACAAAAAGAACTGAAGGTCCCCAAAACCTTTCGTTTACTAATTGCTCTAAATACTAATTTATATTTTTAATTTAAGGTGATTAAGGATTGATTTTAATTTACTTGAAAATTTTCTGTCGGTATGTCCAAAGAATCGACAATATGTAAATCGTTCTTGTTTATCATTTTAAAATTTATTAAATTCATTTAAAAAAAAAGTAAGCTACTTGGTGAAATTTAACTGTTAGTGCTGTGGTTAAGCCAGCTATTCGTTGATAAAAACTTTCCATGAAGAAATAAGACTTTGGACCTCTTGGACCATGTGCAACACCACCTTTCATCCATTGTGGTGAAAGTCTGCTTCCATGTCTAGCTTTGCCCAAGCCCTTTTGTTGCCATGGTTTTTTGTTTCGACCTGGCATCTCGGCTCTTGTTGGAACCCATCGGTAGTCCTGAAACAAAAAGAGTTTGAAAAATCAATTATCTTCAATTTCGAAAGTTTTACGATTTTTTTATATTGTTGTTGCCAGTAAACATTCTTTGCCAAAATGTCTAATCGAGGAGACACCGAAAAAACTCTTGGATGCAAATCAACTATACCAACTTTTTTATCCTCTACTTGAGAAAGACTTTCTACCCATGATTGAATGGGCTTTTGCAATGGATTCAATTTCCATAATTTTCTACCAGTTATTATGGGCAATGTTGATGCCATCTATGCGAATTTTTCAAAACAATATTAATAAATAATTTTTTTGCTTAAAAATTTAAAATTTAATTTTTATTTTTCTACTTATGCATGTACAAATACTTGGAATTTCAATAAAAGCGTGTGCTTTGCATCAATATAGACAAGTCCTTTGATAAAGAAATATCCCAGAAGTATTATCAGCATACAAAGAGAATAAACCTTTTAAAAAAAGTTATCTTTTATTGTTAAAAAATGAATCCTTTAAAACATTATATTGTAATTTTTTATAATTTTTAATTTTAATATGTCCGGTTAATTTTAACATCATTTCATTAGATTGAGCAAGCAATCAGACCGGAAAAATAGCTTAGCTTAAAGAAGCTTATTTAAGGAAACTTTTATTATTTAAAGTTTTAATAAAAAGATAAATAAAATTTTAGATTTAATTTTGAGAATGGACGGTGATTTGTATGATGAATTTGGAAACTATATAGGTCCAGAACTAGAATCAGATGAGGATGAAGAAGAAAATCTATATGAATTAGGAGCAGGTGGACGTGAAGAAGAAGAAGAGGAGAGACATGAAGTGGAAGACCAAGAAATGGAAGAGGAAGCTGCTTCAACCGCAGTTGTGCTTCATGAGGAAAAAAAATACTATCCATCGGCACTAGAAGTCTACGGTTCTGAAGTAGAGACCATTGTTCATGAAGAAGATGCTCAACCCTTAACCGAACCAATTATTGCTCCTGTAAAGCGCTCAAGGTTTTCTGTAGTTGAACAAGACATTCCTGAAACAACTTATGAATTAGAATTCTTGGCCGATTTGATGGATACGCCAGATCTAATCCGAAACGTTGCCATTTTTGGCCATTTGCATCACGGAAAGACATCATTTTGTGATGCTTTAATTGAACAAACTCATCCGGGTATTGGTTCTATCGAGAGCAAAGATCTTAGATACACAGATACTCTTTTTACTGAAATTGAAAGAGGCGTTTCTATCAAAACCCAGCCATTCACCATTCTGCTTCCAGATAGCAAAGGAAAAAGTTATTTACTAAATATTATGGATACACCTGGACATGTTAACTTTAGTGATGAGGTTACTGCTGCCTTTCGCATTAGTGATGGATGTGTGTTGTTTGTGGATGCGGCTGATGGAGTTTTGATGAATACTGAACGTCTTGTAAAACATGCCATATTGGAAAAACTACCAATCACCTTATGTATCAATAAAATAGATAGATTAGTTCTAGAATTAAAGCTTCCACCTAGTGATGCTTATTATAAACTAAAGCATATAATTGATGAAGTAAATGCTCTTATAAACAGGTACACTGATGAAGCATCTAATTCGTCATCATGGACAAATGGTAATTTGAGCTCAGAAACTGAAAATATAAGCGACCAAAAACCTTACAAGCAACCAGTTCTATCTCCATTGCTTGGAAATGTTTGCTTTTCAAGTTCTTACTATCGTTTTTGCTTTACACTTAAATCATTTGCTAAAATCTACGCACTGAAATATGGAGTTAATTTTGATATATCTCAATTTGCTATTAAACTTTGGGGTGATTCTTATTTTAATCCAAAAACCAGAAAATTTTCCAAAAAACCAGTCTCGGCAACATCACAGCGCACTTTTGTCGAGTTTATATTGGATCCATTATATAAAATTATCTCTCAAACTGTTGGTGATGTAGACACTACTTTGGAAGAGACTTTGGATGAATTGGGAATTAGATTAACCAAGTCCGAGCTTAAATTAAACATTAGACCACTTTTAAGACTTATATGTGCCAAGTTTTTTGGCGAATTTAGCGGATTCACAGATATGTTGGCTGAACATATTCCATCTCCAGTTGCCAACGCTTTCAACAAAGTTCAGCATTGCTACTCAGGTTCATTGGAATTGTCCAAGGGTGACGAGGATGATGAATCACAAGACGAAGAAACACGCAATCATGAAAATTTTATTACATCTATGCTGACATGTGATCCGGATGGACCCTTGGTAATTCATACAGTAAAAAATTACTCAACTACAGATGCTACTACATTCCATATATATGGAAGAGTGTTCAGCGGAACCCTGAATGCAAACCAGCAAGTAAAAATACTTGGTGAAAATTACAGTCTTCAGGACGAGGAGGACTCCAGGTATTGTCAAGTAGGCCGAATATGGATTTACAATGCCAGATACCGAGTTGAAGTAAACAGAATTCCTGCTGGTAATTGGGTGCTAATCGAAGGAATAGAGCAATCAATTGTCAAAACTGCGACAATTATTGAGCCTAAAGGTTGTGAGAGGGCGCAGATATTTAGGCCATTGAAATTTAACACAACTTCTGTTATTAAAATAGCCGTCGAGCCTGTCAACCCTTCTGAATTGCCTAAAATGTTGGACGGATTGCGTAAAGTTAATAAAAGCTATCCATTGCTTAATACTAGAGTCGAAGAATCTGGCGAACATGTTATCTTAGGTACTGGAGAGTTGTATTTAGACTGTGTGATGCATGACTTAAGGCGAATGTATTCTGAAATTGAGATTAAAGTGGCCGATCCAGTTGTTTCGTTTTGTGAAACTGTGGTCGAGACTTCTTCAATAAAATGCTTTGCTGAAACTCCAAATAGAAAGTAAGACAACTTTACTTTTTTATGTCATTATTTCCAATGCTTGAGTTATCCTTTGAAGTGTATAATTAGGATTGATAATTTGGTTGGCAAAGATGGTCTATTTATTTTAGAATTTTAGAATTGTTTGTTTAAAATAATTATAGAATATTAATAATATTAGAATTTATTATTGAAAATTTTAAAAAAATTTTTGACTATTTGAACTATTTGAAGAATCATATCTTTTGCTTTTATATTTTTTTAGTCAAAAAAATAATATGAGATTTTTTTAACCATTTTTTTAGATATATTTTCCTAATTATATTAATCTAATAGTTAGTTGTACTATATATTCGGTTGATTTAATTCAAGAAGGAAAATCGAAGATAATTAAAATTAAATTTTTTTCCTAAATACATAGGTTCCAATTATATAAAAAGTTGATTTAATATATTAGATCTTCAAAATTATTAATTAGTAGTAGTAGGAGTAGTTACTGCGGTATGGTGGTCTATACCAGTGCAAAAATTAGTTAAATTATTTCTCTATCAGTTTGAGCTTTGAAGCTATTGACTTTTCATGCTGATTTTGGTTTTTGTGGTAGCTTGTTCAATGTTTCTACAATTCAGATTATTTAAATTTGAATTATCTTTTGGTCATTTATCATATTTAAACAATTCTATCAATTGAAATGTTTTGTAAATTTCTAATAAATTAATAAATATTGATTTTGATAATTAATTAATAAAACTAGCTGAATATACAGCTATTATACCTAATATTAAAAAAAAAATTAAAATAATTTTAAATTTTAATTAATAAAATGTTTAGTAATTTGTTTAGAGTGAAATTCTTAAATGATTTTAATTTTTTAAACTTATACTAAAGATTTTTTGAAGGAATAAGTTGACAATGATTGCAGAACCACTGGAAAAGGGTATTGCTGAAGACATTGAAAACGATATAGTGTCAATAAATTGGAATAAAAAAAAGATTGGAGAATTTTTCCAAACCAAATACGACTGGGATTTGCTAGCAGCTCGATCAATTTGGTCTTTTGGACCAGATTTGAATGGACCAAATATTTTAGTCGATGACACACTTCCATCTGAAGTTAATAAAACTCTTTTATCATCGGTTAAAGATTCGATTGTTCAGGGATTTCAATGGGGAGCAAGAGAAGGTCCACTCTGTGAAGAACGTAAGAATTTATTATAAATTATATTTCTTTTTTTAATTTTTTATATTTCAGCTATTCGAAATACAAAATTTAAAATTTTGGATGCGCTTGTGGCACCAGAGTTAATGCATAGAGGTGGTGGTCAAATCATACCAACAGCAAGGCGAGTTGCGTATTCGTCTTTTTTGCTTGCGACACCAAGATTAATGGAACCATACTATTTTACTGAAGTTATTGCTCCTGCTGATTGTGTTTCAGCTGTTTATACTGTTTTAGCCAAGCGAAGAGGACACGTCACCCAAGATGGACCTATTGCTGGATCACCTTTATATGCTCTTAAAGCATTCATTCCAGCCATTGATTCATTTGGTTTCGAGACTGATTTAAGAAATCATACACAAGGCCAAGCATTTTGTTTATCTGTATTTCATCATTGGCAAATTGTACCAGGCGATCCTTTGGACAAAAGTATTGTAATCAAGCCATTAGAACCACAGCCTGTAAATCATCTAGCACGTGAATTTATGATTAAAACTAGACGAAGAAAGGGTCTTAGTGAAGATGTAACAATTAGCAAATTTTTCGATGATCCAATGCTCATAGAACTTGCCAAACAAGAAGTTAAGCTTTTAATTTGAATTTAATTCAAACCATTAACAAAATAAAACATTTCGTGTACTCTTAAATGAAAAGGATTTTTTCAAATATTGTAAATAAAAATTAAAAATAAAAAAGAACAAAATTGTTATTATCTATTAGGATTCATATCCTAATCAAATCATCATAATAAAAATTATTAAAAAATGTAATTTTTCTAAAAGTTAAAATGAACAGATGTTTGAGTAGCAGTAATGTAAAATATAGTTTTGAGTTTTTTACCAATTTTAAACCTAATTACAAACAAATTTCAAATAAGATCGATTTTCAAAAAAGTAATTACAATTGTTGGTCATGTAAAAGGGACCTAAATAAATTAGAGACCAAGTCTCAATTTTGTCCATGTGATAAAAATGTTATTTTACCAGTGTACAATAACATGAATTATTTTGAAATTTTTAACATTGATATGAATTACAATATTGACTTGGCACAATTGACCAAGAATTTTCGTCAAAAAATGCGGAAATTACATCCGGACTTATTCACTATGAAATCTGATGTAATATTTTTTACCTAAATTAAAATAAAGTAAAAATTAATTTTTAAAGATTGAAAAAAATTATTCAACTGACCAATCTGGTTTGGTTAATAAAGCTTTTGATACTCTGAAGAGTCCGATTAAAAGAGGCGAATATTTGCTTAGTTTGGTTAGCTCAAGCTATCATCCTGAAGCAACCGAGTCACATGAGTCTGATTCGGAAAAGCAGCAAATTTTAATGGAAATTTTAGAATTAAATGAATTGATTGATGAAATAAAACAGCCCAAAGAAGTTGATGAATTGGCGGAAAGACTTGAAGAAATTATGAAGCCATTCGAAGAGGATCTTCAACAAGCTTTTAGTTCAAAAGATTACCAAAAAGCTAGCTCGATAGTATCAAAAATGAAATATTTCAAAAATATTGATGATAGAATCAAAGATTTACAATTGAAATTAAATATTGATAATTTATAAACTAAATCTTGTTTTTTAGTTATTTTTTTAAAATAATTTAATAAAAAAAATTTAGATTTTTACCGAATTTTTAAAACTTTTTGAATGAAAAATTTAATTTATCGGCTATAATGTTTAAAATTAATTTAGATATTTCACTAAAAAAAAATATTAAAAATTTATAGGCTTTTAGAAATTTTTATTTTTAATTTAATCAGATTCATCATCTGATTCCGAATCATTGTCCGAACCAAAATCGTCATCACTGCTACTATTTTCATCATCATCTTCATCGTCATCATCATCGTCTTTTTCATTGATTAGATCTGCAAAAAAGTTCTCTGATTTTCCTTTTGCTGTTAACTTTTTATTTTTTAAAGACTTGTTCTTTGATTTAGACTGGGCGTCAATATTTTTATGCCTTAGATTTTCTACATTCCAAAACTTAATCTTTTGGTCATGGCACAGACTAGCGCATATACTTTTATCACTGGACAAATTCAACTTCTGTATTGGAAATCCATCGTGATTTCCAACTACACCTAGAAATCGATTTGGTAAAATATGACAAGCTCTTTGAAAAAAATTAAATAAAAAAAAAAATTTTTTAGGAAATAAAATTACCTAATATTGCCATCAAAGCAACCAGTCAGCACAATATTGTCCGAAAGAGTAGCCATGCAATCAATCGAAGAAGGATGACCTGGAAATCTATCGGATATGTTGCCCCATTCGCCATAATTGAATATATCTATTACTCCCTCGCCAGTGCCACAAATTACTTTTTTATCACCCTTTAAGATAAAATATAAAAATTTTAATTTATTGGAAAAATTATAAAACCTTCATTATCCCGACACATAAAAGTTCAGAGTCCATTAACTCTGATTGAAGCTCGAGCTTTTTTTTTCTTATATGAAATGCATTCAATGTACCCTCTCCACTTTTATACAAGTAGATAAAAATTATTTATTATTTTAATAAATCAAAGTTACCAAGTAGCTAACAAAATTTTTTTATCACTGCTTACAGCAAGATCACTTATATAATCCGAACAATCGGATTTTGATTCCATACAGGCATTTTTCTTTCGATAATCCCAAATCTGGTAAAAAGTAAAAGCATAAAAATGGTGAAAGGCGAATTTTACAAAAAAATTACTTTAACTCCTCCATCATCATCGGCAGATGCAATCAACCAATTATCAATCGTAGCTAAACAATTAATAGGAGATCTTCAAGATAATAAATTAAAAAAAATTATTTTTATAACTTTAAAAAAATATGTATAAGTACTCGTGAGCATTTTCTATATTTAGGATATTTGACTCTTGTTTAATATCTGTCAATTTTATGGTTTTGTCTTTGGAAGCGGTGAAAACAATGTTCGAGTTATTGACAGGAAAAGAAATTTTCCTAATGCTTTTCTTGTGAATTTTTTGAGCACTAACCAATCTTTTCTTCGCTTTGGAGACGTCATATCTTTTTAAATTATTAATTAAAAATTTATTTCAACAAAGAATAATTTACATTTTCAACTTCCCATTTATAAGACCAACATTAAGAATATTATTTTCAGACGGATGGAATAAAATGTCGAGAATTTCAATTTTGGATTTTAGTTCATTATAGACTTGGTCTTTTTCTTCGATTTTTTCTGAATCATCTTCAACTAATTCTGATTTTGAATTCATTTTTTAATTAAATTCAAATTTAGTTTTTTTCTAATAAATTTTGCTCTAATTACTGAGCATGAGCTATCTGTTGCTATTAGTTTATTATAACTATTTGTCTTAAGTGTAAAAGAAAGCTACCTTTTGTGCAAAGATTTTTTCAAATTTTTTAAATCAAAAATTTTTATTTCAAAAATAATTTAAGAGAAATTTTTCGATTTTTTTCTATTCATTAATTCAATTTCCTATCAGGTACATTCATTAAAAATTCTTATTTCGTTTGAAAATTATGTTATATCCTTGATATTCTTGAATTTTCAAAAATAAAATTAAATTCTTTAGTTCTTTTATTTATACTTAATGGCTATATTCTAAACAGACAGGTGAAAAGAAACAAAATAAATAATTAATTAGAACAGGAAATGAAACTGGAGGTTGAATCAAAAGGAATGAAATACATTTTGATTCAACAGGTTTTTTGATTGCTGGTAATATTGAGAATTTGGCATAAAAAATTTCCATTTCAACATCTATTTTTTTATTATATGATTTCAGACTGTTTAATTACGATATTTAGAATTTTATATTATAAATATTACATTAACTAAATTCAAAGGTTCTTTTTCCTGAAAATACTTAATCAAATTAGTTCTAAAAAATAAATTTTTTTCAAATAAAGGTTAAAAGACTTGAGGTACTAAATTTTAAGAACTATTGGATATTAGCAGTTTAAATTATCTAGTTAATTGATATTAATCAAGAAAATTTATTTTATAAAAATTACAATAAAAATTTATTTTGTATTTGTATTTTATTTTTGTTTTTCTGAGTTAAAATAATCAGGATATCAAAAAAAATATTTAAATATAGTCAATACATTTTATAAAATGAATTAGATATTTTTTCATAAAATTAAGCTAATTCTTCGAAAGAATCTAAAATTATTAATTAAGAATCATAATACTTTGCTAATTCCGGATAATATGCCACAAAATTTAAAGCTATTTTTATTTTTCCAGAATAAGTCTTATTTCTTATGATTTGTTTGCTTAAACAAAAACTAACATTCAATTTTCTAAATTATTAGGTTTTATAGAAAATATAGTCTCTTAAATTAATGATGCTTCATGATTTTTAGATAATCAGCTTTAATTAATTTAATTGATTTTAAAAACATTATTCTGCAAAAATTAATACTTTTAAACAAAATTAAATAGCTAGAAATAATTAATATTTTAAATATTATTCAAGATATTATAGATGATTGAATAGATAATTTTCTAATTCAAAAAAATAAATCAATATTGTTTAAATTTAATTACTAGTGAAAATTCAATTTAAAAATTGAGTTCTCCTTTAACAGAACGCTACATTTTTAGCTCAAGTTTAAATAAATTAATTATTTTTTCTTAATCAAATCAAAAATAATAATTTGATAATAACTTTTTAAACGCTATGATTAACCAGAGTATGGATGAGAGTAAACATTTAAAAGTTCCTATTTTTTTTTCAAACTTTGTATTCTCTTTTATTTTAAATTGAATATTCAGATGATTTATGCAGTTTTTAAATAACAACCTATAACAAAAATCATATATCTATTTAATGATCCTCTAAATCCATAAATTCAATTTTTATGGGTTAGCATATCATTTATATGTGGATATTCTTTTTTATTGCCGACTTTATTTAATTAAAGTTAAAGTATATTTTGTTTTTATAAGTTAATCATCTAACTTCGGATAATTTTGTTTAAATCTCACTTATCCTCGTTAAAGAAACCAAGAGATAGATATTTGCAAACTGGTTTTTACTTTGATTAGCCAAGAGGGGCATTCTTATCTCTTTAATTTTGCTTTTAACCAGTCATTTTATATTCTTCTTATAAACTAGTTTTTGTTCTTTATTGTGTTTAGCTGCTATAGATAATCCATTTATCAACAATATCAAATTATCAGCATTCAAAATCTCAATTCAGGTCAGTGAAAGAATGCTCTTGATTTCTATAACAATCATTTTAAATATTCATTCAGATTGAACAATATTCCAATCGACCCTTAAAACAAATAGCCATTTATTTAAAATTAATAGTTAAATTCTAAATTTAATTGGAATGTTTAAGTTTAATTAGCTCTATCATATTTTAAAATACTATTCGTATTTTATTCTAGATAACTAATTTATCTTTGATCAAATGACCATTCGATATTAAAAGAATAGACCTGTGCTTTATGGGTCACAATAAATCGAAAAGATTAGTAGTAAAAAGATCTTGTTAAAACCTTATCAAAAATGTAAAAAGGTTACATAGTCTAAAAAAATTATATTTTTTTTCTTATTAGATTTACTTTATATTTTCATTATGGTTTTAGATTAGATTTAGAATTAATTTTTAAAATGCAAACATTATTGAAATATTTAGACAAAAAATCAATAAATATAAATTATTTCCCCAATTTATAGTTGATTGGATTTATACGTTTTCATTTTACAAAAAATTTTAGCTATTTAGGATGATCAAAATTGAAAAAAAATAAATAAACAACTTAATTTTTTTCAAGTCATTTTTCTAAGTTTAATTTTATATATTTTAAAAGGACAAGGATAATTAATATTGTTATATAATTTTTGTTTTGTGTTTATAAATCTTGAATTCATTAGTTTAATTCCTCAAGGTCTTAAGTTAACTAAATGTTAAATAATTAAAGTTAAATATCTTTGAAGAAAAAATGCACGAAATTTAATCCTCATATTTAGAGAAATTTTTTCAATTTTTATCATCCTTTTTAAAAATAAAAGTTGTTTAAGCATTTATAAAATAAAATAAATAAGGCAATTTCGTTCGTATAAAATTTAGAATGAACAATAAAATAATTTAAATATTTATGATCACTTTCTCATTCAGACATCAAATATTATAAATTAACTTTTCCCAAATTTATCAGTCTCTGAACACTTATCCTTGAGGTATTGTAAAATATGGCTAATTTAAGCTTTTAATTTGTGTTAAATAAGATAATGCTAAGGGATATGAAAACTCAAGCGTAAAATTTTCAGAATCTTTTTCTAGAATTCTATTTTATATTAGGAGTTTTTTCAATAATAATAATTGCAGAAGACGAGTGAAGATGCTGAATACATTTATCTTTTTTCAAATAAATGGTACCTAACTATTTCCCAATATGACATTGATTATTTTCCATCATTTGGTTTATCTGGATTATTGGTTGTTAATGTTCGCATTTCCACAGGGTTCATAAAAGAGCTGAACCGTTTCAAAATTTTTTTAGGTCTCTTTTGAGCTGTCAAATATAGTTTGAACATAGATCGATATTTTTTATTACTAAATCATACCAAATGGGTCACTTTTTGATTTTAGTAGCAAACAATTAATCATATCTGAGAGAAAATGAAAATTGAATTTTAAATTAATTCATAATGAAAGTCCTGAATACTTTAGCTGCATAAAAATATACTTTTTAGTTGATTAAATATATTCAAGTTATTTATATTTTTGATAATTTATATAGCTTAGTATTGATTTTTATGATAGATATAACCTTCTTTTGTAGACAGAAAATTGCTGATTTTAAGAGACTAAGTAACTAAAAAGATGACATTTTTTCTTCATTAATTTAAAAGTTAGATTGATCTATAAATTACTATAGGAAAATTTTATTTTGTTCGAAGCCTGTCAATTTTTAAAAGCTGATCAATCAAACTCTTATAAAAATCATTTTTTTTAATTATTTTAATTTTTTATTTTAATTAGTAAGACAAAATAAAAGCTGAGACAAAAATTATCAAAAATTTATCAAACATTTCGGATTTTGCTCTATTTTTCTTTTAGGAAATTTTTTATTAGAATATTTTTTTTTAATTTTTTATTAAAAAAATGTTTGTTCTAGACAATTAAATAACTTCAAAATAAAATAATCATTTAGCTTAGTATTTATCACGTTCGCAAATCCCAATTAAAATGCAAAACACTTTTACCATTTTAGCAATACTCAGTGAGAGATTTTTGATTAATTTTTCAAATGTTAATTAAAGTATTATTTTTAAATAATAATTTTAGGCTAAGATTCTTATTTTTCCAAGTTGTTGGAATTATTACATTTATCAAATGGATTTTAGGAAGACGTTTCTTACTAAGAACAAAAGAATTAATAAAGAGAAAAAAAATTATTTTGTGTTAGAATGCAACTATAATAATTATTGAAATATTTTATTTTAATTTTTATATTTCTAATAACAATAAAATAAAGAAAAAAAACCAAAAGAGAAATGCGTATTAAATTGCACCAGTGATATACAAAACTTAAAAAGAAGAAAAAAGACTTCAAAATTTAATACTAATTTCAAGTTAAATTAAGTTTGGCAGACAATTTTAATTTAATGATTATTTGAACGTATGCAAGTTGCTCGACGGCAACAAAAATGAAAATAAGCATCTTCAATTATCATATAAGAATTATAGATATTTTATTTAAGAACCACTAAGTACTTTTCTAAAATTTAAATTAATATTTTATTTTTGTCTTTAGATACTTATGGAATTGAATTTAACAACCATTTTGAATTAATTGAGAGTTTTTATTGATTTTAAAAATGAATGGTTTATCTGTAGGTGAATTATGCTGTTTGTTCTGTTGCCCACCACTTCCTTCACAAATCGTGGCAAAGCTGGCCTTCTTGCCGCCTCCTCCGACCTATAATCTTATCATAAACCATGATACTACTGTGCCAAATGGCGAACAAAGCTCTCTAAATCAAGCACAACCCAATGCCAACCAAACACCTAATCTAACTAATTTGAACTCTTCTGGTCGCAATAATCGAGGCACAAGTGGCTTTGGTACCTTTATAGATCTAATTCGCAACTCCGGACGGCGTTTGTGTTCAAGTTTAGTTTGTGCCAAGCATAATTATGCACATCAGACTGGGCAAGTAGTCGCGCCACCATTGACTAATGCAAAAATAGTAATGAAAGAAAAGGCCGAGTGGCAATATGGCCCGGGTGAATTGGAAAAATTGGAAGTTTTCTTGACCAAAACAGAAAGGGGTCATCAAATAGCTTGTCTTTTTGTAAGATGCACTTCTAATCCAAAATACACCATCTTGTTTAGTCACGGAAACGCTGTAGATATTGGTCAGATGAGTAGTTTTTACTTTGGCCTTGGCTCAAGGCTAGAATGCAATATATTTACTTATGATTATTCAGGGTATGGTGCCAGCAGTGGCACGCCAAATGAAAAAAATTTATACGCAGATATTAGAGCCGCATGGAACGCTTTGAGAAGCAGATATGGAGTTAGTCCCTCTAACATAATTTTATATGGTCAATCTATTGGAACAGTTCCTACCGTAGACTTAGCTGTCAGTTTTGTAGTCATTTTATTTTATTATTAGTAAATTAATTTATTTTCATTTTAGAGCAAATATGATTGTGCAGGTGTGATTTTGCACGCACCTCTAATGTCAGGCATGAGGGTAGCATTCAATACCAAAAGAACTTGGTGCTGTGACGCTTTTCCTAGCATAGACAAAGTTAGCAAGATCAGCAGTTTGGTATTGGTTATTCATGGAACAGAAGATGAAGTTATCGATTTATCACACGGTATGGCCATTCATGAAAAATGTCCCAAGGCTGTAGATCCACTTTGGGTTGAAGGCGCAGGTCACAATGACATTGAGATATATGCCGCATATGTAGAACGCTTGAAACGCTTCATTAATGACGAGATTCGAATCCATCAATACTCGGTAATGAGTGCTGCAAATGCTCAACAAGTTGCTTCATCTCTGGCTCAAAATATTCAAGCTAACCAGCCTGTGCCAAATGGTTGAATTTGACCGTGTCCAAAATAGGCTCTTTCCTATTCAATAGATAAGTGAGATCAATGCGTTTAAAGCGTACAAATTATTTATTGTTTTTTTATACTTTTTTCACATTTAGGATTTTGTTTTTTTTTGGCTGTTTAATGGGATAAAATTCTCTATCCGTGTGGCATTTAAATTTCGTCTTTTTATGCAAGCATTAAAAATGTAAAGGATTTGTGAACTTCTATTTCTACTCACTTAAACATCTTTGGCAACTTTTTCTTATGTACTTCTTTGACATTATCAATTGAAAGATTTTTGTATAGGTTTTTATTTGGATAAGAATATATTGTATTTTTTTTTTATTTTTTATTTTTAAAACTCAAAAGATCAATGAATAATGTAAATTTAGTTAAAATGTTTATACAAATATAAAAATAAAATCCAATCTAAAAAATAGCAATTAATTGTTTGAATAAAGAATTTTTGAATAATTTTAGCATTTAAAAGTAGTTCATTAAAAAGCTTAATTTCCATTTATGTCGACCTAAATTTTAAGAATTGGTCCATTCAATTCAAAAAGATGATCCAACAAAAATTAGAATTATTTAATTGATTATAAAATAATTATAGATTAAAAAACTGTGAAAATGGTTATCTTGATAATTAATTTTCTAAGCAAATTTTATAATAGTACTCTAAAAGTACTTATAAAGCTAATAAATAATTTATTTAGTTATTTATTTATCTGTGAAACGCAAAAGTTACTCAAGAATAAAAATATAAATTAAAAAATCAAAAAGTTTAATAATGTAAAAATAAACTAATAAAGAATTATTGAAATGGAAGGTTATTTATAATTAAATATTTGGGATATAGGTGAGAAATAAATTAGTTAGGTGGCTATTACACGGTGAAGTCGGATTTAATACTTTGCTGTCGTTAAATATTTATATTTCATATCGAAAAAAAAGAAAAATTAATATTTCATTTATTAAATAGTTAAATTGATAACTTATGAATTAGTAATAGAGAAAAAATGTATAATTATTATTTTATTATTTCTTAAGTCATAAATATAAAATCTTTAAAAGTCTTGAAGCTAAGATTTTTCCAGTTGAACACAGGATAATAAAATTTATGGTACCTAAAATGATGATTGCAAAAATGAGCCCATTGATAATTAACCAATTTCTTGTATTGGAATTATTAATTTACAAAAATAAAAATTAATCAGCTATTGATTAGTCAATAATTGATTTGAATCCACAAATTGGATAAATTAGTATTGATAAGTAATTTATTTCCGTGATGTGATTTATGAACGCAAATCATAAAAGTTAGTGATTGATTGATTAAATTACAGATTTACAAGTTAAAAAATCAAGAATATCTACTAATTGGTACTTATCAATTTAAAGCTGCACCAGCTCTTATTTTATATATAAATAACAAATTCTCGGTGATTACTAGCAGTTAAAAATTAAATATTTTAAAAAATATTGTGAAATGGATTTAAAAAAGAGATCACTGAAAACTCAGGTAACTTAACTTTTATAAAATTCTTTATTAAAAATTTTAATACATATCTAATGAATTTTTTCCAAGAAATCCAAGAAAGTCTTTCAACTCCCAAAATGCTTCCAGTTGAGTGGAATTACCAAGTCTTTGTTTTCTTGCAAAGAAACCCGAAACCCCAACCAAGATAATTATGTAATTATTGACTTAAAAAACAAATCAGATTCGACTGAAAATCATCCCATTACAAGCACTATGATCCAAGATACATCTAATAATCAATCTATTCACCGATTTCAATTTCCAATACCAAATAAACATAACGATTACTATGTTTTATATCCTGATGCTGAATCTCAACCAAATTTTATAAATTATGACATTGAAGAGACAAGACGAACAACACCATCGGTTTCATCAATGACAACTTTTACTGATTATGATGATGTTACCATAGTTGCCAATGACAAGTCTCCGATTTCCCACAAGCAGTGCAACAACGAAGAAGATTCTTTTAATGAATATCTTCATAGTACTCGAATTAATCAAGATAATTTGAATATTTTGTCAAGCTCATTACTTCCTAATACTCTTTCGCCATTGTCCCATGATAAACATTCCACAATGTTACATTCACCAATTAAGTCAGATTTACAAGACTCAACTTTACTATCTGTATCCACAAATTTTCTTGAAGTAACTTCACAGTTAGACACCTTGATTCTTGGATTATCTTCAATTTATGATAAAGATACAGAATCGAAAATTTGTACTGAAAATTATGAGGCAACATTTGTCGATGACGTCTCGGTTCATTTCGCTGATACCTTGACAATCCTAAAAGATAATAATGACGATTGGTTGTATGTGGAAATACATAGTGATAAAAGGCGTGGGTATATACCAAAAAATATTGTCTGTGGTATTCAACAATTTATTTCTCAACTAAATAATTACAAAAATCAAATTAATCTTTTTAACTTGGAAAATATTTAAATTAATTTTTTTATATATATTTTATTGTCCAATTATTAATATATAAATAATAAATTAAATAAAAAAAAATTCTTTAATTTAATATCATTAATTTCTTATCTTATTTTAGTATTATTTCCCATGGTTCAAATTCACTATCATTTTTAAATATTCTTTTAAAAAAAATTTATCAATTTATATATAACTACAAAAGTAAATATTTATTTGACAAAAATTTCTAATTTTGATGATGCGTAAGTAAAATATTTAATAAGTATTTTATTTTATTTTTTTTTCTAATCAAAATTACTTTTTAACAATTTAACAGATTTATATCATTCAAAATTTTAAAAATGTCATCCAATACCACTTGGGAGGAAATTAAAAAATTAGCTGCCGATTTTCAACGCGTGCAACTGGTCGAAAGTAGCTACAAGTAAAAATTGATTTAAATTTCAGTTTTTTAATTAATTAAAACTTTTAATTTTATTTAGATTATCCGAAAGAAATTGCATTGAGATAATAAATAAACTAATCAGTATGGAATTATTATATGTGTACCATAGTACCGATGGAAAAGAATTTATTACCCATAAGCACTTGGAAAAGGAAATATATGACGAAATTTACGTCCATGAAGGAAGAATCAATATAGTCGAACTTCAAACTCTTTTGAACATCGACATTAGTTACATCGAGGTAAAAGTTAGTGAAATTGTCAAAGATGATCCTAATCTATGTTTAATTTTGGGTCAAATAATAAGCAAGTTATTGTCCTTTTTTTAATTATAATTTAATTCAAATTAAATATTTTAAATTGTTTACAAAAAGAGATTATATGAACAAAATATCTGAAGAAATTAATGAATTACTTAAAGAGAAAGGAAGTGTCTCTGTAGCTGAACTTACTAATCTCTATAGTCTTCCATCCGACTTTTTATATCAAGTAAATAGAATTTGTTTTGAATTTATAATTATTAAAATATAAATAATTTAAGATTATTAAACCCAGGGTTGGAACAATTATTAAAGGAAACTTTGATGGAAGCATTCTTTACACTCATAACTACGTCAATCGTCAAAAAGCTTTATTAACTGGTGTTTTAGAGGCTTCTATTAAACCCATTAGATTATCGCAAATAGTTAAAGAATATAATCTGGATCAGAGCATGATTTTTGGTAAAAATTGATAATTTACTATCTAAACCAATAATTTCGAATTAAATAATTAATAAAAGAAATTTTTGATGAACTTATCTCATCGGAACAAATAAAGGGAACGTTATTTGGGTCCCGTCAAGTTTCATCTGCAGTTTTTGTACCAGAATTTTTCACAAAAGCTCAAGAACAATACATTCAAGCCTTTTTCAAACAAAATGGTTATATAGATTTTTTGACTCTAAAGAAAATTGGTATTACAGAACCAGAAGAATATGTCAAGTCTTTATTTGCCAACCAGGACGTAAATTTTTTATCTTCCAGCTGTTTAGCCAGCTTTTTTATAGAACAATTGGAGCAAGAAATTGAAGAAAATTTAAATAAAAATGGTATTTGTGAAATAATGGTAATAAATTAATTTGTAAAAAATTTATGTCTAAAATTAATATCTTTTAATAAAAGCAAATACTTCCGTCAAATCTAAGTGACAAAGATGTCGCAACGCTGGCATCTACTTTTTGCCAAAAACTTAAACAAAACATTGATTGTATTGTAATGGCCGAAACTTATTTGATCAGCAAGAGTTTTATTAAAAATCTACAAGATAAATTTCACAATGAAATGGAACTAAAATCAAAAGAAGATCTAACCAAAAAAAATATTGTTCTCGCCATAAAATCAGAAAATTTAATCGTGGGCTCTTTAGATGGAAGGCCTGTTAACTCTTCTAAAGCTTCTAAATCAAAATCTAAAAAATCTGCTCAAGAGAATGATAACATATCTGTCGAAATTGTTTTCATAGACAAAACTAATTTGATTAATCAGCTAAAATCTTTGAATGAAGACATCAATGATGATCTATTAGAATCCTTAGTGGAATATTTTTTAAAGCCTTTGAATCTACAATATTTAGATTTGCTTAAGTCTAAAGTTGAAAAAGGTCTAGTAACCATTTCTGAGGGTGACCAAAGCAAAGACGGAAAGCCTGCTTCCAAAAAGCAAACAATCAAGGAAGTTCAGGAAAAAGTTAAATTCTTCTTGGTTCAAGGAAAAATATTTGATAAAGCTCTAAAATTGTTTACTAGTAAATAAATAATACTTTATGTTAAAATAATTAAATTTTCTTGCTAGATCAAAAAGTACAAGATCAGCTAAACAAACATCTTTTGAAGACAAGTTGTTCAGAAATAGTTAATGAAATGCTAAAATTTATTGCTAATGAACAAATGATTCAAATTAATGAAGACAATTTAAATACAGAGGTTATTTTAATATTTATTTATATAAATTAAATTAAAAAATTAATTTAAAATTATTAGACTCGTAGTAAAATAATACAAAAACTAAAGGATCCATTTAAACAAAAATTCGCCGAACTAAACCAATCGTTGACAAACCAGGTTTTTTTTAATTATACTTTTTTTAATTTTAATATATTTTTTCAATTTTTATTTATTGATTTAGAATGGCAGTGAAGTGATCGATTTAATTGAAAAAGTGGCCAAAGAATGTATTGAATTATCAGTCAAAAAGGATCCCAAACGGGAAAAGTAATGGACAACATTTTAAAAATTATTAACAAATTAAATCAAATTTTAAAAGGGAAGTTCTTTTGCAATTAAGA
Source organism: Brachionus rotundiformis (assembly GCA_016802295.1). Taxonomy (NCBI): domain Eukaryota; kingdom Metazoa; phylum Rotifera; class Eurotatoria; order Ploima; family Brachionidae; genus Brachionus; species Brachionus rotundiformis. Next base: position 1,874,320 of record JAESIW010000137.1, read on the forward strand.
GAGAGCACAAAAGCAAACTTAATGGAAGAAAACGATCCAGCAATTGTCCTACAATTGGCTAGCTTGCTCATATTTTATCTATCAACAAATTTATTTTTAAATGCGCCTGGACGATGTGTCCCAAACATTCTGGAATATTTACAACCATGTTTAAAACAAGAACCATATACAAAGCTTATTAATTTTCAAAGTAAATTTTAGTAATTATTTAACAATCTTTTTCAAATGATTAACTTATCAAGATATTGTTATTGAGAATGTAAGCAAGAACAAAATGGATGAAGCAGAGAAAATTTCAATTGATCTGGTTGAAGAAATCAAAACTATTGGCCTGAATGCTAAGGAACATTTATTAGAAAACAAAAATTAAATTAGATAAACATTTTAAAAGGTTTATTGATGATTTTTAGTCTAAATAAAGTCTGAATGAAAAAATTTTTTTGCCAAATTTTTCTTAAATATTTTTAAACAAAATGTGATTAGAGATAATTGGCCTATATAGGTCATCTAAAAATATCATACGACTATTGAATAACTAAAAAATATTTTTGCTTCTAAAATGGTATCAAGTATAATTAGCAGAACTTAATGATAAAAAAAAAGAACGAAACTCAAAAAATCAATCTTGGCATCAATAATATTTAATGGAATTGAGCAAATTTATTCTATAGAGTTTAATCGCTTAAGATATCATTTCTAAATTTAATATGTTTATATTTGAAATAATGTGTTGAAGCTTGGCCAAAATTATTGTATAATGCTCAAAATCAAATAATAATTTTTAATAAAAATTTTTTATTCTGGAAAAGAATAGATAAATTGTGTGCCAAAGTCGAGGGGAATTTATTTTTATTTTTAAATTAATAAAAGAGTTCAATTAATGAAACTAGAATAGGTTAGTTAATGATATAGTAAAAATTCGCAATGATTAGTATCTATTTCGAGGAGGTTAGAGTTTTATAAGTATTTTGAAATTGAACATAACCAAAAAGGTAATCAAATAAACATAGTTATTCTGATTGGTATTCTTATCTATAATAAGTCTGGATCGAATCAATCGAATTGTATTTGCATGCATTATTCAAATTTGGAAAGTGTAAAAAGATTACATTTGTTCCAATTATTAATGTGAGCCCGTATAGTAAATAGTTCAACTGAATTATTGCCATTTCATTTAATATTCTGCCTATCTAACCAATAATCTATTCTTGAATAGAATATGAAGCGATCTCTAAACTTTATGCCCACGAAAATTTATCTTTTCTGAGTTTATTTATTCTTAATTATATATTCCTGAATTTAGCATAGATTCCTGATCAATAGGTGCTCGGCAGATAAGATAATTTATTATAATTACTGCTAAGTACTCCCTCTGCTTGGAAATATTCTTCGGTTCTTAAGAATTTGGTTATTCAGTTTTTTCTATATAAATGAAATCAAACTTTCTGAATTCATCATTCAAATACAACTAAGAAAAAAAATAATAATTTGCATTTGAGCTTGATCAAAAGGTATTATCGAATTGAACTTTAGTGTTGCTTAATTCAGTTGAACGAACCAAATTCGAGCGTTGTGGTAATTATGATTAAGTTCCACAAACGCATAAGATAAATCTTACAACATCTTTGTTTCTTAATGCCAAGCAAAGAGTAAGATCAGAATATATAAATAATTGAACGCTTTCTTATTCTAAAAGTTTAGTTGATTTATTATGAATTGTAGGTAGTTTGCCTGATTTGGGTCTATTAGATTATTTATAAAAGCGATTTTTGTGTTCTATTCTCATTCTTCTTAGTCTAATTTTGTTCATTTATCCATTTTTAGAAGTTATTAGTTCTTAAATTAAAACTTAAAACTTGAATCAAAATGGCCACCCCAACTATGGACTCGATCAAAAAGAAAATGCAATCCATGAAGCTCGAGAAGGAGAACGCCATCGACAGAGCTGACCAAATGGAACAAAAAACCAAGGATTTGGAAGAAAAACTCAAATTGGTAAACAAATAACAAATTGATAATGGCCAAAATTAATTTTATTTATCTATTAGGCCGAGGAAGAAAACAATGGTCTCTTAAAAAGAATATCCCAATTGGACAACGATTTGGACAAAGCTCAAGAGACCCTTTCTGAAGTCAACAACAAACTTGACACTGCCAACAAGGCCTCTGCTGATGTAAGTACTGACGATCTGGTCCGATTGGATACAAATTCCATTTTAAATCATTCAAATATTAAGATAAGATAAATAAAAATTTATTTTGTTTATTCGAAAAACAAAAAAAAAACTAATAAAAAAAATAATAATGGCAAAGAAAAAAAATTAGCATCTGACTAGATCATTTAGAGATTAGATCTAGTCAGCATTTAGACACGATTTACCACTGAGAATAGAAGAAAAAAAATAATAATTCATTTAGCCATAGATAAAATAGATATGATTATAATCTGTATGTAAGTTGATATTATTTCCTCTTATTTCGACGAATTCACACAGTTTCTTTTGATTATGTGATATCTGAGATTCTTAGATAAACAAAACTCGCGTATAAGTAGCATTTTACAAAAAGTCTGCAACTAATCTATTGCGGTTGCTGCTTCCTCAACTAATTTAAACTTTATAAATTCAAGTTCCTTGTTAAAACTCTATGATTTAAAATTGTAATTCATAATTTATTAATTTTTGGTAATCTTGTTTGAGCTTTTTTTGTTGTTGTGCTTTGTTTCTAATTTTCGTCAATCTTAGCTGAAATTGGCTCACAAGTCACGTCAGGCTCTGATAGAAAATAATTCCTCTTTTTAACACTAATTTAGACATATAAATATGCTTGGTTAAGTGTTAAGTAGACTTTTTGGTAAAATTTGGTAAAATGGCATCCAAAAATAACAATAATAACAACAGCAGCGAGTTTAACCAAATAGATGAGCTTCTGAAAACTGGCCAAATATCAAACGCTGTCGAGTTCTATAACTATTTTAAGAACAAGACTAGCGTGCAGGCCGAACAGCCTGCAGCCATACCCACATCATCATCATCGTCTTCCATTTCGTCATATTCTGGCAAGCGGAGCAAAAAAACCAAACAAAACACACTAAGTGACTATGCTTCCATGCTCAATGTCCCGGTCCAAAGCTATCAAAAGCCCAAATTCAAAAAGGCCTGCTCTTCAAACAGCTTGGCTGTGTATGCCAATCCGAGCCTGTCGCCAGCCATGTCCATGTCCAACTTGTCTGCCACTCAGTTCAGTCCGTACATGCCCCGGCGTTCAACCATTTATGACGAGTACATAATGGACCAGCCAAGCAGCGAAACTCGCCAACAATTTTCCACTGAGTCCATATCATCCATGTTTCTCAATTCGGCAACAAGCTACTACCACAAGTACAAACAGCAGCAGTCAGATAAGCCTGTTGAAAGCCATGATGACAAAGAAATGGAAAAGCGCAAAGAAGAGGCCATAAATCGCATCATACGAAATGAACGAATTAAAGAAATCCGGATGAAAATGTACGAATACGAGTTATTAAAAGAGTACCAGAATTTGGATATTAATCAGGCACGCAGTGCCGAGTCCAAGTCATTCGAAGATTTTAGTTCCATGAATGAAAATTTAAGTGAGGATGGCCTCGAAGAGCAAAAGCCAAAATTCAGCAAAAGCTACATTAACAGAGCTTATGGCAGTGGGACTATTTTTGACGAGTACAGATCGAATTTGATGAACAAAGATGCTGGCGACGATGGTGATGAGGATGAGGGTGATGATGCTGATATGGACAATGATGATGAAGACTGCGAAAGTGGCATAGAAGATGATGATTCATTTTGCCAAAAAAAAACAAGAATTAATTTATATAGTGGAATTAATTTTCCACCAAACCAGTCTAAGTTTCAGCTTAAAGTTTCCATCATAAGTGCTGAAGTTAAGAATATTATAAATGTTCTAAAACAGGTCAGAATTTTGTGATAAGCTATTTTATAGTTCAGAGCCGATTCAAAATGAACTCAGTTCAAAAGCTTTAAGACAGGTGTTAAGACTCTAATGAAAATGATTCATTTGCAATTTGCACGAAAATGCTCACGCTTGAAATTTTCATATTTATACAAAAAAATATAAAAAAGACGACAAGAAAATTTGATTTATTGCGCCCTAAGTTCTGATATTATAATAATTTATAAGCTAAACAATACTTGGACCTATTTGAATTTTAAGATAAACTTGTCTATTATTTATTTCCCCCTCATGCATTTTTTATTAATTATTATTATAATTAAATTCTAAATCAAATTTCAAATTAGAAAAAGAGGTTCATCATGCAAGTCTCATTTTTATTATTTCTCGAAAAAAAATATATAAAAATAAAAAAAAATTATTTTATCTGTTTATTAAAGTTCTCTCGTGACTCTTCGGGGAGCATTTTATGTTTTTTTTATTCTCTCTTATAGAATTGTAATTTAGCGGCTTTTTTGTCAAATATTTGATTAATATTCCAATCGATAAATTTACCAAGAGTTTTCCTAATTTGAAATAATGTCCTCTATGAATCGTTTGGGTGTTTCTAGGCCGTCGAATGTCGAGTCGACTGGTGCCAATGGTCTTTCGTCACAAGGCTCGACCATTTTGGACACACTTAAGAAAAAAATGAGTCAGCTTAAGGAAGAGTTAGAGGTGTCCAGAGATGATCTGGAGAAAAATAGGCACTTGTTAGATGAGGAAAAAAGGCGCAGAGAATGTGTAAGTTTTGAATCGGAAAGCAGGAATTTGTTGCCACACCAATCATTTTGGACCTTTGTTTCCAAGAGCAATTTTTTTTAAATTTATTTTTTTTCTAAAGGCTGAGTTGGAAGTATCCGCTTTGCAAAGACGTGTCCAATTGTTGGAAGAAGATTTGGAAAAGACCGAAGAGCGTCTTAACCAGGCCACTACCAAGCTTAATGAGGCCTCTCAAGCCGCTGATGAAAGCGAAAGGTACAGAAGAGAAGTTAATTAATATTTTCTAACTAATTATACTCATTTATGTAAATTATTTTATAAACAAAATAATTTAATAATAGAGTTCGTAAGCTAATGGAGAGTAGACTTAACCATGATAGCGATAAGGTAGAGCTATTAGAGAGGCAACTTAGAGAGGCTAAGGAACTAGCCGCCGAATCTGATCGAAAATACGAAGAAGTATTTTAATTGAAATTTTTCCTAAGATAAAACACCAATTTAGGCTTTTGAGTGTGTCTGTGTTTGAGTGAAATAATAATTATTAAATTTTTTAATTTTAACTTGTCAGACAACGTAAATCGTTGGAGGCTAGAAGCATGGTCGATGATGAGCGTATAGCTACATTGGAGAAACAATTAGCCGAGGCTCAAATTATTGCCGAAGATGCCGACAGAAGATACGATGAGGTAAAATTAATTAGCAAAAAAATATTTAATTAGACAAATTTTATTTTAAAAAAAAATTAATTAAGGTTGCTCGTCGATTGGCCATTATGGAAGTTGACTTGGAAAGAGCCGAAGATAGAGCTGAGGCTGCCGAAGCGTAAGTATTCGTGTGCCGACCATCTCTCTCTTTATTTCTCTTGAGCAAATAATGACAACAAACAAGGATGTAAATATTTGAGTGCTTGTGTGATTTGTTTTGTTTTATTTTATTTTATCTTATCTTTTTAATTAAAATTGGTGTTTTATTAATTTTATTTGAATGCATGACTAATTTTGCTAACAGGTATCAAGAAAATTGGTTGTCCTAGAAACGAATGTTGAACGATCCGAGGACCGTGCGGGTCATTCCCAACAGTGAGTGCTGTGCCAAGCATTTTGAACTAATTTTGCATGGTGTTTTTTTTTAGTAAAATAGAAAAATTAGAAGAAGAACTTCGCTTGCTTAATAATGTCCTAAAAACCTATGAGCACAACGAACAAAAGGTAATTACCCAATTAATGTCATTATATGTTCGGGAAACATTTTCAATTTTGTCTATTCTTACTTTATATAAAAAAATTTCTTCTAGTAAAATCCTCGAATTAGAAGAGGAATTAAAGGTCGTCGGTAACAACATGAAATCTCTTGAAGTTTCTGAACAAGAGGTAGACTTTAGTTAATTTAGAGTGTTTAAAGCATGGGGTTTTGACTTGATAAAATATCGAAAAAAAATTAAAAAATAATTTTTAAAAAATTATTAAAACATTTTTATATTCAAGGCTATTCAAAGAGAAGAAAGCTACGAAGAACAAATTAGAGACTTGTCTTCCCGTCTTAAAGATGTAAGTTAATTTGTGAAATTAAAAAAAATTAAGGTTTAGGTATGAATCAATGGCAGTTTATTTGGACTCTTATCCAAATTAACAAATACTGTCATTTTATTTAAATCAGCTCTTTAAGAACATTTTTTATCTAAATTCTATGAAATCTTAGGCCGAACAAAGAGCTGATTTGGGTGAGCGTACCATGGCCAAATTACAAAAAGAGGTCGACAGATTGGAAGGTAATTTACTCAAAAACAGTTTATTTATTTATATAGTTTTTGAGTTATATTGCATGTTCTTTTTGTTTTTTTTTTGTTTTGGCAAATTTACCAAGTTTTAAGAGCTATTTAGAAAAAAATAGATTTAAATTTAAAATTTTAGAATGAAAACCGAGCTGATGACTCAGCGCGGCGAGTAGTCAAACTAGAAAAAGATATCGAAAAACTTGAAGGTACTTGATAGCTTCAAATAGCTCTAAAAGCTCTTAAAAATTAATCTAAATTAGTTTAATTTCTAATGCTATTAAATATTTAATCACAAATTTATTAATTAAATTACTAACACCCAAATGCTTGTTTGTTAGAATGTTAATTTTTTTGCATGGTTTGTAGATGAGCTAGCCCAAGAACGTTCCAAGACTAGGAGCTTGCAAGGCGAAATGGAAAAATGCATCGCTGACTTACAGTCAATGTAGTCTAATACCTTTTTTCGAATATACATATATTTTTTTTTATATAATTGTTTGTATTTGATCTAGTTTATTAAATATTTGTGCTAACTAATTACTTATATGTGTCTAATTATTTAATTTCTTAAAATAGACGAATTATTGGCCGAAAAGGAAAAATACAAAAACATCAGCGAAGAATTGGATCAAACTCTCAACGAATTACAAGGTTATTAAACCAAATGCCCATCTACATCTACAATTTAGAATCAACCAAATATTTCACGCTTATTTATTTTATTATCAAACTCTCTATTCAAAAATATTGTTTGAAAAATTAAATTATTTTTTTTAATCAGAAATCAATGAAGTTCTTCTCTTTATTTTTTTGTAATATCAAAACATTTAGAATTAGTCATTTTTATTTTTATTTGGAAACAAATACACGTAGTTAATTAAATAAAAATTTCTGAATAATACCGCAAAAGCCAGCAAAGATTTTGTATTTCTCAATTGGTTTCGATCGTAAGATTTTTGCTGATACCAATTTTGCCAAGAAATATAATTTTTGTGTTTTAAAATTAATTATAATAAATAAATTTTTAAAAAATTATTCAAATAAATTTAATAATATAAAGAAAAATGTTTTAATTTTCGCAACATCGAAATTTGTATCCTCAAACATCATAGGGACATTTTTTCTTTTTTAATTTTGAAATTTTTAAAGTTTGTTAATTATTTTTTTAAATAAAAATAAAAATGACAATCTAAATTTTGTTTAGTTTTAATCTTATCGATTGGTCATTTTTATCATTTAGAAAAATAAAAAAACTATTTTGACTTGATATTGAAATAGTTTTTTGTTAGTAAATATAATCAGACAAATACCAATATAAATAAGAAATTTATCTAGCCTTCATTATAATTAAAACTGATAAAAATAATTGCTTTTGTTGTCAGGTTTAATTTAGAAATATTTGTTTAAAAAATTTTATTTAAAATGATAAAAAAGAATAGTAGTAAATGAGTATTTTGATATATACTGTGATAGTGATAGTTTTTTAATAAATTATCTTTTATGGTTGTAATATGGTTTGTCATTTGGAGATTCAGGATAAATACATAGGCATTCATTTGGGAAAATTGGAAATATGCACAGAGATCTTGTGAGAATACTCATGCTTGATATAATTAATTCATACAAGTTTTATTTCTTAACTAATTTTTAAAAGTTACCATTGCATTTTACCGCAGCATACAGGCCCATAAGAATTACATGTCGAAATCTGTTCTAAGCATCTACCAGACTGATATGGTATCTATTAAAATTAAACATAATTAATTTGATAAAATAACAAAAAGACAGTATTATAAAAAATTTTTATCAGTTAAATTATCAAAAACTTACATTTAATGCGTTTGAAGTTTTACAAACTATAATTAACATCAACCATAAAGCAATTATTTTTCTAAATATTTTTATTTTGATTGTTGGCATTTTCAAATTTATCTTAATTACTTTAATAAAAAAAATCTTGAAATTAATAATAATGTTTTCGTTGACAGATAATTTTAAAGAAATTAAACAAACGCCCTAAAATTCCTTCCCTAATAGATATTTTTGGCTTAATATATCTACCTTTATTTTTCTCATCAAATTTCCTATAAATATTGAATTTAAAAAAGGCTCCTTTTTTTCCGTAAGTTTAAGATTCTTAGAATTTTCTCTGGCTTATTCTAAATTTTAAAAAACGTTTTGAAATATTTGATTTTTTTGAATTTAGATAAAAATGATTTTAAAACAGATAAAATCATAATCAAAAATTCTAATTCTGTTATTGATTTAATATATCAATTTACTTTAGTGATATCTTGATATCATGATACCCATCATGTATTTAATATGTTTTTTAATAACCAAACAGATATTCAATGATATTTAATTTTTATTTTTTAAATTGTAGACAATCTTTATTAGAATTTTCTTAATCACTGACTTAGTTCTATATATAAACAAATAAATTTATTAAAATCAGCCTCAAATAATATTATCCTTCTTTATTAGAAAGGAGAATAAGTAAATTAGAGTTGATAGATAAGACGACCACACAACACTTATACTCAAAATAGATCAAAAAATTTAAAAGAAGCTTTAGAAATTGATTGAAAACTGACCAATGGTCCTATGACCACAAGAAGCAAACCAGGAAAAAAATATTAACTAAAAAAGATTTGATTAATAATTTTTTATATTCTTTTATGTCGATTTTAAATAAATTTTGAATAATTAGTTTATTATTTATAAATTTTGCTAAAAAATAAAAAAAAATTATTAAACTAACTTTTATTAAGTAACAATTTAAAAAGAATGTTTTTTACACCAAAAAATTTTATTTTATTTTTTTTAAAGTTCTGAAAGAAAATTGAAATTTATATTCTTAATGATGATTGTTTTTATGTGACCCTTTGCGATCCTTTAATGGTCCTTTAACAAAAGCCCAACTGACAGATATTTCTTGACCATTTATTTCTTTTCCATTCATAGCATTTAAACTGCTTTTTGCTTCATTAAATGATTCATATTCGATCAAAGCATATCCCTATAAACAAATTTAGCCTAATATGAATATTTTATATAATTTAAGATACCTTTAAATAACCAGTCCTGCGATCGATGTTTAGATGAATATTTTTTATCATTCCAAAATCTCCAAAAGGTGTAGCAATGTCATCTTCAGTTGACTCTTCTTGAATTCCCGTAACAAATAAAATCCATCCTTCTATGGATCTTTTTGGACCTGTTTCATCTGTATCTTCGTCTATTGCTTCATATTCAGCAGTTCTATCTTCAATTGTTTCTTGGTTTTCTAATATTTTTTAAAAAAAATTATCATTATAAAGATTTTTCAGAAATAAATGATCACACCATTTGCTTGATTAAATCCTCGACCTCTTCTTCTTGTTGCTTTTTCTTTAATCTTTTGGACGTCTTGGAAAATTCTTTTTTTAAAGATAAATTTATAAAAATATAAAATTTATTACGATCTTCTGCGAATTCGTCCCCTTCAACATGAATGTCCATCATTTTTGAAACTAAGCTGGTTTTAATTAAATTCTAAAAAAAAGAGTTCCTCTAATAATAAATCATCTACTACCATAGAGAAGAAGTTTTTCAATTTCAAAATGTATACTCGTGTTGGCAAAATATTTTCTTTTAATCTTGACGGTTTTTTTGTCCTGGTTAACAATTTACAAAGCTAACTTGGTTATTTTTATTTTATTTAAAATTAAATATATATTAATACTTTAACATAACAGAATAATTCATTTTTTTTTTAATCTATAATGTATCATTTTACCATCACCGTATTTGTTATCATCCTTGTTCTACCAATTTATTTTTAAAAGATTATATTTCGCATTTTTCAGGATTTTATTTATCCAAATAGAATAAATAAATTTTGGGCCTTTTTACTTAAAAATAAGACATTCGTAAAATAATCGATATTTCATTATTTATTTGTTGATCGGCTTTAATAAAAGACTCAATAAAAATATTAAATTGTAAGATTAACAATTAAATAAACATTAATAATAATATTCAACAACTTAATTGATCATTTAAAAAAGTTATAAGTTAACTTCAGTTTAAATTTTTTTAAGTAAAAAGAAAGATAAATTTTTTACTAAAATAATAGTTTGAATTGTTTTAAGCACTGTAAAAAGCTAATTTTAAAAAAAAAATTTTAATCAAAAATGTTTTGGCTATAATATATTTTAAAATTATTTATTGTTTTAAAATATTTATATTAGTTAAAAATAGTTGGATAATTAAATGAAAAATTTATAAGTTATAATGTTTTTTTTAATTTAAATTTAATATCAAAATTTTTTTATATTGATTCATTATTTGTTTTTAATACCGACACATGCAAGAAACACTTGTTGATCCTCGGTCCATAATTTCAGCATAATTTTGTCCATATACTCCCTCAAGCGTTGATTTGCTTGTTTTTCTTCATTTAATTTTGCTAATAGCTAATTAAAATAATTAAATTAATGAAATCAAATTAATTAAATTAATAGTTTTAATTTCTAAAATTTACATCATCTTTAGATGAAGTTTCCACTTCTGCTGCTAATGAAGAACCTAATGTAACCCCGTATGTTGAAGAGTATTGTGATTCATCGTCAAATAGATGGTTTATTTTTTTATTTACTGTCCCATGATTAATGTTTTGAGAGGATAATTTTTCATCTAAAATAGTCTGAACTGGCTGTATTGCTTCATTAATTATAGTTGATGTGAGTGTATTTTTTAAATTTTCATTTTCGGATTTGTGAATTTGCAAACTTTGTTCAAGCAAGTCAATTTTCTATGTTTTATTTAAAACTTATTTTATAAAAGAATTAATTTTAAAATTTACCTGACAATATTCATTAAGTTGGTTGCCCAGCTCATTAGTAATCAACTCTTTCTCGCTTTCTAGTCGCTGATTTTCATTTATTATTCTTCGATAGTTTTCAGTTAACTTTTGAAAATCCTCTTCACATTTTTCATTTTTCTTCACATTTCGAAAATATGAAACATTTAATAATCTTTTTTGGGATTAAAAATTAAATTTACATCTATAACTTCTTTTAATTCTTGGGATATTTTCAAATTATCAGTGCGAAGTGCATTTAATTGTTGTTCTAATCTTTCAGTGCTTAAAAAATTTTTTAATAAAAACAAAATTAATATCTTTCTTGAATTTTAAGCTTACTTTTTTGACAAAACCTCTCTTTCATCTATCCATGACAAGTTGCTGCTTTTAATATCTTCTTTTAATTTCCAATTTTCAGATTTTAGTTGATTAATAGTTTGTTCCAATATGTGATTTACTTCGCTGACTTTTTCCAATTCTGTATATCTTTAAAAACCAATAAACAAAATTAAATGAAAACTTAAAAAAAATAGACAACTTTATCTCTATCAATTCATAATCACTCTTTATCCTATCTATTTGACTGTAAAGCTCTTTATTTTCATTTGAAAGATGATTGACCTGTTCCGTTAGTTCACTTATCTAAATATAAATGAGAACTAACAATTAAAAAAATTAATTAATTTAAAAAAAACCTTGTTTTCGCTAATTTTCAGATGCTTTTCGTAATTTTCAATAGCATCGTCTGTAATTGCAATGCTGAGTCGAGGGTTATCATCTATTATATCGGGAATTTGCACCCGATGAGGAAGGCTCTGAAATGATCGGTCTCTTAGCAATTTTTTCCTTTTTAAAATAATCAATTAAAATTAAAGTTAAAACTAAAATATTTTTTACTTATTGAGTGATTGTTCGTAAAAATTTGAAGTTGATTTTGAAGATGGAAAATCCTTTTGGTCCTGATTGTTCAAATTATCAAGACTAAAAAAATTGCTATCCACTTCACTCTTGCCTATGTTTAATCTTTGGTTTTATAAAATTTAATAAAAATGATAAAATTTACTATCTAAAATTACGATTCCATGTCATATTCGGCATAGGTATTGTTCGATAGCGGAGATGACAACGACTTGTAAGAAAATTAAATTTTAACAACATTATTTTTATTGTTTATTATTTGAATTAGAATAAAATAAAATTAAAAAAAATTACCATGTCCTTTTCAAGATTTGTGTTTTGGCCACCCAAAAAATCATCAAAATCATCTTAAAATAAATTATTACCTATTTTGGGGAAATTTTAATTAGATACTTTCTCTCGATATATCACTTGACTCTTGGATACCGGTCAACTTTCCAATAGCATTTTTTAATTGGTCATAAGATAAGAAACCGATACCAAATGGATCCAATTCATTTACAAGATTGTTCAAATCCTGGAAAAAATATTTTTTTAAATAAAAAATTATTCAAATTTTAAAATAATTATATTTCTATGATTGTTTGTGGATATTAAATTTATCGTAATTTTTTTGAATATATTAGGAAAGATTCTAAATTGAATTAAAATAAAATAAGATCTTCAAACTAGCATTTTGGTAAATTTTTAAAATTTTCGATGCACACTACTCAACTTAATGATGCTTATTTTAATCTTTTAATTGAATATTGGGATCAATTTTTTTTAATCCGTGCATAAAACTAATGATCCTTGATAGTATTCACAGAATTTGTTTGATAGAAATAAATAATTAACTAGATAATATAAATTACAATTTGTTCGAAATTAAAATCTTTGATTAAATCCTGTGTTTTGGCAATGAAGTCATCTGTTTTAATTGTTCCAGTTCCATTTGGATCATAAAGTTTGAACAATTGTTGGAAACTGCTCTCATTCAAATCGGTATTGTTACTCGTATTAAGTTCATTTTCATCAAAATTCATTTTTTTTAAAGCTAACAAAATTTAAAATTTATAATTTTGTTTTAAGATTTGAAATTACGCTTGAAACAGAATAAAATCAAATTAACTAACTAAATAAGGTCATGTGATTTGTTTTTAGATAGTTTCATTTTATTTTCTAAAATATCGTTGAGCGTTTAAAATTAAACTTTTCTTTAACATATTTAGTAATTAGTTGAATTTTTTTTTCAATGCTAATTAAAAAAACAAACTCCATTGGTTTTGAGCATTTATTTTGCATGAAAAAAATTCAAATCAGTTTACTTTTTTCTTACATGTTGGTTAAGGAACATTAATTTTTTTGTAATTTTCGCATGAATTCTTCTGTAAGCTTTCACATAAAATTTAAAAAAAAATACCTTAGATCTAAAAAAATATACAGGCTCTCGCTTGTCTTGTCTCTGAATGAATGACACTTTTGGACACATCAAGGCTATGGCCAAACTATTAATATCTTCAAGCACGCCATTAACTTTTTCTCATTTAGTACTCGATTTCTTATTAATCCTAATATATTTTTTTCTGAAATCAAGAAAACGATTTCTATGGATTTGTCATAAATTTTTAAAGCCATATTAATTTTAGTTTAAGTATTATTGTTTTTTGATCTTACTTGTCGTATAAGTAGAAATCTAAATAAATAAAAATTATTTCTACCGAATTTTAGTATCAAAATATCAAAATTTAATCAATAAATTTAAGAATTTATCACATATCGATTTATCAATGTTCTAGTTTAAATTGTACAAACATTAATTTTGTTTTACCTTATTTCTTCGAGTTATTTATTTTTGAAAAGAAAAAAAAATAATTCTTTTATGACTATTTTTTATTTAGAGTGATCTGAGTGCGTCTTTATTTTTATAATTAGCATTTTATTTTAAAAATTAAAACAAAAGATACATTTTTGAATTTTTATTAGATAAAATAGACTTAATTTTTGAAAAAAAAATTCTAATTTTTTTCAACATATTCGACATCAGACTTTATGATATCGATTCGAATGAATCCTATCGCGAATGCATAGATAAGCATGGCTGACATAGCAATGCTAAATGCGGTCAACTGTTGTTTTCGCTTTTCCCATTCCTCTATTTCGCTCAATTTCGAAGTACCACTTGACTCTGGTTGTCTTGACCATGATTTTATGGAAAAAAAATTCAACCAGCTTAAATATTTCATTCTTCTGGCCATTTGTTGTGCTTGTTTAGTTTCCATTTCTGGAAAAATTGAATTAAAATAATTCACTTTGAATAAGAATCTAACCTGTTTTATCAAATGGAAAATTCTCTCTTTGTATTCGTGTAATCAATGAGCATAGATTTGAGGTTGCTGATAAATGGCTTTTTAGAGTGGAATTAATAAATGGTGCCTTGTATAATATACTCAAATATCCAAACAAATATGCGTCGAGTAAAGACGGTCTTTTGGTTACAAAATTTAATTTGTTTACTTTCACTTTAAAAAATTCTACTTGTTTTCAAACATGAATAGGTTTTGTCCCAGTCTGGCCGAAATAATGTTCAAGCATTCTTTGCTTTCTAATAAAATCTTTTAGAATTTAACTAGCTTTTAATTGATATAAAGAATTTGAAGAGAAATTACGTGCTGATTTATAGATTCGAATTTAACATGGCTACTTCTATAACCACTCATTATTGCATTTCTGGCATTCTCTGCCATGCCTCTAAGCTTTATCACGCTAAGCGGAAACCAAAGATATTTTCCATAAGCTCTTCGGATCACATTATACGTGTTTTCGTTATCTAACCAACATAATGAATTCTTAAGACAAAATTAATTCAGAATTAAGTTCGTAGTTATTTAAATTAAGCTTACAAAAGCCGGAATAAATTTCTGCTTAAAAAGACACAAAATTGCTACCATGTCGGGATAATTTTTAACCGATAGTGATAAGTCGACATTATTCTTTAAAAATTGATAGATAAAAAGTATTCTTTATAAATGAGGATTTACTTTTTGTTTAATGAAGTCAACAATTTCTTCAATTCCAATAAAGACTTCATTTTTGAATGTTAATCTTGGTAGTGGATCTAGTTAAACATTATTCTTAATTTTCCTGATTTAATTCAACCAAAGGTACTTTTAAATATATCCCAATGTTTGTCAACAATCTCTACTTTATGCTTAATTTGGCAATTTTTCAAATAAAACTTCAAATATTTTAAATTGATGATTCTTTAATCTTGAAAATGTATTTACCATAACTGTGAGACATTCTGGGTCCAAACTGGGTAGCTCCCATTCACCAGGCCACACGTATAATACAACAGTTTCACTCATTTATTTTTTTGATATTTTAATCGGAATTCATTCAATTAAAATTTCTAAAATTGTACCAGATTCATTTATAACATTGAATTTTAATTTATTTTAATTAAGTGAGTTCAAAATATTTAGGACAAGTTTTTTTAAATTATTGGAAATAGTTGAAAATTATTTTTTAATTATTAGAAATTTCACTTCTGTTGTTGTTATTTAAAGATAAAAATACCAAATCCGACTTTCAGATCGGATATAAATTTTAAAAAAACAAATTAAAAGATTTTTACAATTTATTTATTGATTTTTCTAGGATTTTAATTATTGATTTTCGTATCATGCATTTTTTGCTTGTCTTATTATTTGCCAAATGTTCAACTATCTCATTAATTTCTTGAGTAAAAGACTTTTTATCAGTTAAACAATCTCTCAAAAAAATCAAATAATCCGAGCCTAACTTTTTTAGTTTCAATTTGATAAATCTTTTCAATTTTGATTTTATCTCTTCTATCTCATCCGACGATGTAACAAATAATCTTAATTTTTTGAATAAAATTTTTTTGTTCGTGGAAACACTTTTTTTGTTCAATTTCTTTCTTGCTGGTTTACTTTTTTGTTCAATTGATTCTCGATCAATTAATTCACCAACATCTTGGTCACTTGATGCAAAACTAAGACTGACTATTTTTTCAAAATCTGTTTCGATTTTTTCCAAACTATTCCTATCATGGTTTGGTTTTTCTTCTTTTACATTAGCTGGCAAATCGTTAATATTAAAAGACTCTGACCATTTTATAGATGTTGACTTGAATAAAAGTATATGCTCTCTTAAAATATTGTACAAAAATTTTGTATGATCTTTATATTTTTTAATTATACAGTAAATTCTCGCTATATTGCTCATATAAAGCAAATTATTAGATAAAAATATTCCATTTTTAATGTATTTGATAATGTAAAAATAGATTTTGTTTCGAATTAAAAAAATGACATGGTCAAAAAGCAAAAGAATTGCGTTCAATCTTACCAGAAGGTACTCAAATACCTCTTTAGAAGGCAGTGTGATTTTTGGTGTTTGAATTCCTGGTTCATGTATTGATCGAGTCATTATTTTTATAGTTTCTAATAAATTTTTTAACTTAAAGTTTAAAAAATCGCTCAACAATCGTTTTAATTTCTTCATGTACTGGATAGATTTTTCTTTGCGTAATGCATTCCAATGTTTAAAAATTAATTTTTCCAATATTTGTTTTTCAGCTAAAAAATATTTTTCTCCTGAGTCCAATGCCAGAGTCAATTTTTCCAAATGATCTTTAAAGAGAACGATAAAAGTGGTTCTTTGGAAAAGATTATCAAATTCTTTTCTTGTATAATCTAAAGAAACGAATGGAGGAGTATCAATTTGTTTTAAATTACACATGTTTAAATCATTTTTAAACATTTTTTATCTAAAAAAATACTATTCTTTATTTTTTATGAAAAAATTAATAAAAATAGAAACAAAAATTTCTGAAAAATAACTATGTGTATTTTTAAAAGTAAAATAACATAATTTTTTTACTTTAAATTGTTCAAATATGTAAGAATTTTATTTTTTTTGATATCTTTTAAGTTGATGGAGTTTTGTTTTAAAAATTTTCGCGAATGGTTTATATCGCCCTCCGAATCTTAACTGACCACTTTCCTTAAAACCACCAAGCCCACCACCGAGCCTTCGTGGTCTCCAACCTTTCAATTTTCTTTCCAATTCATATTCGACAATAACCTCTCTACCATCGATGGTAATTTTAAAAGAGTTATGATATGCTTTGGACATGTCACTTTTATGCTTAAACTCTATAAAAGCATAACCACGAGAAAAGCCGGTAATTATGTCGCGAACAAGTCGTAATGTTTTTATTTTGCCAAATTTTAAAAAGTGTTTTTTAAGACTTTCTTCATTAGTCTTGAAATTTAGGCCTCCAACAAAAAGAGTTCGGCTTGGGTCAGTCCTAACTGCCTTATTGGGTACGTATCTAGAATTAATAGCTCGAATAATTCCGTGATCGTGAGGCTTTTCATCTGTACCGTCAATACTGCCGCATAAAATAGGATCATAAAATCCGTAATCTCTAGTAAATTCATAATTTTTATCGATAGACAATTGTCTTCTTTTTTGATGTTCCTCGAATGAAAACTTCTCATTTATCATTGAGCTATCTTTTTCGCTGCCCATTCTTTTTGCTTTTTTAAATGAAAAATTTCAAATAATTTATAAAAATATTTTTCCAGTGAATATATATATATATATATAAATATACAATTTATTCATTTTTAAGACTCATAATTTGGCTTGGTAAAATTTGTCATATATTTGTTTAAAAAAATGCATATTGATCTTTTGGGTATAGCAAATATTCTGGCAAAATATTTGGAGTTTTTTTTTCAATTTAAATTATTTTTTAATACAATAACGATTTTAAAATAAAATACTTGAATTTTAAAAACTGATGAAGATAAATCAGAGATCAGCATAAAGTTTCAAGTTAATTAAATATTCGAATTATGAAAAAATAAAAGGAACAAATTAAGATAAATAATTAATGTATTAATATTTATATTTTATTAATATTTAAAAAGAAAAATTAATCAAAGAGACTTGTAAGTAAATCAGCAATTTAGTAAATGTCCCTTGATTTAATTTTAAAATTCTAATGTAAGCTTTTATTTATTTTTTATCATTTAATTAAAATAAAATTCTATATAATTTTATTTTTATATTATATTTAAATTAATTTTATAAGTTAATATCAACCCTGCTTTTACGTTTTTTGCATAGTTTTAGTATTAGTAGTAGTAAATAATACTATGACCCCATCGGGTTAAGTTTCTTCGTAGCTTTTGCAGTAAATTAGAATGTTTCTTGAGCCATTTTTCCAGGTTAATTATTTAAGCTATTGGAGATTAATCTTTTCAAAATTTATAATTTCATATCTGTTGATAATTTTAAAAAGTTGGATTAAGCCTCCCCTCATCCTTCTTATTTTGAGATTTGTTTGCATTTCAAGTCTTTTCTAGTAGTCATTATTTTTTCTTATATAAAGTTATGGTACAACAAGAAAAGAGGTAATATCAATTAAAAATCTACAATTAATTTATTTGATACTTAATTTAATTGAATTCGTATTTTTTATTAAATATAATTAAAATTAGTTGCATGAAATTACGATTGTTTTTTGATTAGTATTTATAACAAAAATAAAACATTTTTTTTCATCATTTAATTAAAATTGCTCTATTGATTCTTAAAGATAAAGTTTCTATTAATTGATTCTAAAGTGAAATAGAAAAAAATAAATAATTTATTTCGGTTAAGTTAATATTTATTTTTTGAAAATAAAATCAAATAATTAAAAAATTAGTTAATTGATTGATTTTATCATAAAACAAGATCATTCCTTAAATTTTTAAAAAAGGCTTTCTTCAACCAAACAATACCAACAAAAAATTATCAAATATTTCTCATCGATAGACAATTGTAACCTTTTAATTTGAAAACTTCCTATTTTATCATTTAATTGAAAGAATTTTGTCTAAAATAAAATCTTAAAATAGAACTAAACAAATGTTAGAAAAGTTTTGTTAATCATAAGTAAGTAGATTGATAAGGAGGAATTTTTTCATCGGGCTAAAACTGCAGTTAGTTTTTAGTTCAAGTAAAACTTAACTTTTAAACTAAACAAATGGAATATATTGGAAATGAGGACAAAATATGCGAACATAAATGATAGTTAATATTTATGTTCATATAGAGACATAATCTCGGCCATTTTTAATCAATTTATGCAGGCCGCTACACATTAATTGGACTTGTTTTTGCCAAGACTTACACATCAAATAATCATAATTAATTCCTCATTTAACATACCACACGCGAGTACTCAATCAAAAATCGCTTTTCAAACTATACCATTTTTCATCATCTTTATAAATTTATATTTTTTAGATTAGTATATTCTCGCTAAAGAAGAATAAAAGTTGAAAAATGGTAAGTCATTGCATATTTTTGTGATTTAAATAAATAAGTCATTTAAATCCTTTTTAATCACCATCAATTAAAATGGGACTAATCGATTTTTTGACCAGGTCAACATACCAAAGACAAGACGCACATTTTGCAAGGACAAAGATTGCCGTAAACACACCTTGCACAAAGTAACCCAATACAAGACCGGTAAAGCATCTTTGTTCGCCCAGGGTAAGAGAAGATACGACCGAAAGCAAAAGGGTTTCGGTGGTCAGACCAAGCCTATTTTCAAAAAGAAGGCCAAGACCACAAAAAAGATTGTGCTCAGAATGGAATGCACAGTCTGCAAGGCCAAAAAGCAAATTCCACTCAAAAGATGCAAGCACTTCGAATTGGGCGGTGAGACCAAAAAGAAGGTAACTACGTCCCAATTGACCAACTTAAAAAAAATTTCTAATTATTTTTTCCTAGGGTGACGTCCAACAATTCAAATAAATCCGGATTTTTGAACCAAAATGTTCGTTATGTATTGGCCTGGAACACCTCAGCTATTTTCTTAATAAACAATACTAACTTAACATTTTGCTTAGAAAATTCGTATAAATAAAAAAAAAAATAACTAATTTATTTTATTTTCAATTTTAATGTTAATAAATTTTCAGACTCTTGAGTCTTAAGTCGGCGTTATATCCGACGAAATTCTCTGCCATGTCTTCTATAATTCCCGTTAATTTGTTTAGATATAAAAAATGCCTGAAGGAGAAAGCACCCAAGTGGCTAATGGCCAAGCGCCCGTCCAAGCCAACACACCGTCTACGCCAGCCTTAAACGGTGTCAAAACTGAACCAAACGGAGCCAAACCCGCCCAAACCACTCAGACAAAGCCCGCAGCTAATCAACCAGCCGAGGCCAAACCAGGTCCAAACAATGCTCAAAACCAAAAAGCCAGCCAGAAACCAATGCAGAATAACAGGCCTAACCCGAACCAAAATGGTCACAATGGTCACAACAAAAACCAGCCAATCAAACGCTTTAATCCGGTCAACCCCCCCAAAACCCAGCCCGAGCCTGTCCAAAGCGAAAAAAAATTCACTGGTCGCTGCAGACTGTTCGTGGGCAACTTACCAGGCGACATAACCGAAAAGGAATTTAGGGACTTGTTCTCAAGATATGGCGAGCTGGGCGAAATATTTTTGAACAACCAGCGCAGCTTTGGCTTCGTCAAGCTTGACACGCGAATAAACGCCGAACACGCCAAACAAGAACTCGATGGCTACACATTCAAAGGCAGATGTATTAGAGTCCGCTTTGCCAGTCATGGAGCGGCAGTCAGAGTCAAAAATTTATCACAACATGTCTCTAATGAATACTTGGAACAGGCGTTCTCGATGTTTGGCCGAGTTGAACGCGCCGTCGTCATAGTTGACGACAAGGGCCGTTCAATCGGCGAGGGAATAGTCGAGTTCGAGAGGAAGCCTTCGGCCACCCAGTGCATTAACAAATGCGCCGAGAACTGCTTTATACTAACCAGTTATCCCAAGCCGGTAATTGTCGAGCCTCTCGAACAAAAGGACGACGAGGACGGCCTGCCCGAAAAGTCTATCATCAAAAATCAACAGTTCTATGCCGAGAGAGAAGTCGCGCCTCACTTTGCACCAAACAACTCGTTTGAACTCAAAATGGCTCTCAAATGGAGAGATCTTTATGAGCTCGAGAAACAAATTAAAGAAGAGGGACTCAAAAAGATCCAAGAGGCCAGAGAACAGCTCGAGCATGAGACCGAGTTTACACTCATTGACTACAAGGAGCAGAAGATTAAGGAGGATCTTCGGGCCAAGCAGGAGGAACTTCAGCGCATCGAGGACATGCGAAAGCACGAGTTCCAGAGGCGCAAAGAAATGGACAATGGGTATGCAACAATCAATTTTCTGTTAATAATTTTATTTATTTTTATCTTTATTTAGCTTTAGGCGAGATAACATGATGAATCAAGGGCCCAATCAAAGAATGCAGCACGGCAATGGTCAAAATTTTGACCAATCTATGATGAACCAGGTAAATAACAGTTTAAAAAATATATACGCCCTACTCAAAAATTAATTGTCAAAGTCTTGATAAAATTTTATTTAAAAAATGTTAAATTAAAAAAAAATTTGTTTCCAGAACATGCCGGCAATGATGCAAAACGGCCAAGGTCGCCGCTTTGACCAGTCACACAACTTTAACCAGAACCTGAATCAGATGCCGCCGCAGCAGCAGGCAATGCTGGCCGCGCAGTTGTCCGCATTTGCGATGGCTGCCAACATGAGCGGAATGAACGGACCCATGTACGAGCAGGGAATGCCGATGCAAAATCAGGCCAGGAACGAGCGCGGAGGACGCAATTTCAACAGGCGAGGTGGCGCAGGAGGTAACAACAGGGCCTCGCAACGTGAGGACCCTTCGCCCTATCCGGGCTTTGATTCCAAACGCGCTCGTTACTAAGTAACGACCATGTAAATTTTACGTCTAAAATGTCAAATAGTTAAATTAAATGAGTGAGCATGTGTGACTAGAAGAGTGATTTGTTTAGTTACTATTAAGCTAAGTCTACACCGTAGCATAAAGTGTATATATTTAATTATAAGAATTTAAAATATTATTTTAGAAATTTTCTTTTGGGCACTCACTTTTTAATTTTAATTTAAATTTTTTAAAATTTTTTTTCGAACAAACAAAAAAAAATTAATTATTGTTTTGGTGGTAAAAATTTTTGTTTTTTGTTCTAAGAGACAACATTGACACTCACGAGTGTTAGCTAAATTTAAAACTAGTTTTTTTGCTTTTCAAGAGACTAATTTTTAATAAAACTAAACTAAAATTATATCAATTTGTTACAGTGTTTGCTATCAGTTATTTTTATATTTTCTTGTATTCTAGTTTAAATGATTATTTGAAGAAAAATAATTTGATTTTTATATTAAAAAAAATATATTTATTCGAAATTAATCTTAGGTGTACAATTATCAATAAATGTATGATGTTTTGAAAATTTATTTTTTGGTCAGAGAGTTTATAATCATCGTTGATTAAATTGCTTAATTTAATTGAGCAAACCAATTCGGTTTGTGTACCGCTGCCATTCAACAGTTCGTGTCCGACATTTACTTGTTGATTTCAGCATGATTATGTAAATGTTATATCTGTGAATAAATCGATTCTTAAGTTTTAAATGTTTAAGTCCATTTAATAAGATTTGTAAATAAAATAATAATGTATTAAAATTATGGATAAATTTGTGTATTTATGAAATCAAATGATAAATTTTTGAACATTGATTTTAAAGCCCTGCAAATGAAAATATTTTTAGACCAAACTTTTAAATATTTTAATTCCGTTATCGGATTTTAAAGATAATTTTTTTGTTAATGAGAAAGTTCCTATGAACAAATTGAATTAAGCTCTAACAAGATGTATAAAAATATTTAAAAAGTAGTTTTCAATCAAATCGAATGTCAATCAAATTTGTACAATGGTGATTTACCTTAAATTAATTATATTTGATGTAAAGAAAACTTATCAGGCAACGATGCAACAACTAGAGAATTTAATTAGTCGAGAAAATGTATTTATCAAGAGCACAGTATTAAATTTTTTATTTAATATGAATTGGAAAAAGATTTTTTTCACTGTTATTATAAAATTAAATTTACGGAAAATATTAATTACAAAAAGGGTTAAAATTATAAAATAAAAAAACAACAAAATAAAATGATCTTAAAAATGTGAAATTCATAAATTTAAAAATATATCAAATACTAACTTCAATATCTGTTCTTTTATACAAGAACTAATAAACAGGATTTCTTCATTAGGTGGAAGATTGTTTAGAGAATAACTTTATTTTCTACTAATTTTTTTAATTAAGAGTTTCAAAAAGCTGATTTAAGAAAAGCAGTGTTTTATTAATTAAAAATCGATTTAAAATCAAAATTACTTGAAATATTGAACATATTAATTTAACATAGTAACATATTAATTATTAATTTGCGCCGTATGTGTAAACTTACTTTATTCATTTAAAAAAATTAAAAAGTACTGGGAATAAATACTTTTTGTCAACCAAATTACTATCAAATGTGTTTTGGTACTTGATTTTTATAAATTGTTGTGTATAATTCTAGAAAATGTATAGAATCCATAAATTAAAATAAAATTGAGTAAAAATTATGATAAATTTTTTTTGAATTTAGTTGCTCTTAAAAATTACAGTTTTTAAAATTTTAAAAAGTTGAAAATTAAAATGTATATTTTTTGGCGAATTTTACTTGTAAATAAATTAAAAAAATCAAATCAAAATATCTGTTATTTACACAATTAATGTAGAATAATTTTTTGATAAAGTGAACGTGATATTTAAGTCCGAAAAATAACACAAAAAAATTAACTACGATTATTTTTCTTTTTGCTAATAAATGGTTCGTGAATGTAATATGTATATGTAACTAAAAAAAGTGCCTTATTCTGTTTCTACAAGTTTAAAAATTAACTTGTTAATAAATCGATTGACACTAGTCTCGTATTTAAATACAGTGTTATAATACAGCCAATTCTTTTTTATGCTAAATGAGAAATTTAGTCAGTTAAGTTGACAATTCAAAAAAATTAATGTTTAAGCTCTTTTAAATACAGTACGCTTTATTTCATAGTGTATTGTCATGTGGTTGGTAATAGCCTTTCCCAAAGAATTAATGAATAAATAGATAAATTCATAAAAAATTGATTTTTTGGTTCGCTATAAAAATTAAAAATATTTTCAAATTGCTTTTAATATTTAAATTACAAGAATCCCTCTTTTAATTAAGTGAAAGTGCAATTGCTAATTAAGTTCAAAAAATGTAACTAAAGCATGAAAAAATGTATTTCTAAAAAAAAAGATAAATTCTTTTTAATTTTATTAAAAATTGTATAAAAAAAAAATTATTTATATTTAGTTTTTAGTGGTTTTAAAAGTAGATCTTTTAATTTTTGTTGAAACAAAAAATTCAAAGGTTTATATTAGGTAAATTTGTACTTAGATAATTGAAAATATAATTAATAATTTAAGAAATTACATGATTACTTAATATATTTAGATTGTATTCAATATGTATTCAATTTTTACTTGAGATAAAAAGTTAATGAAATAGCATTAAAAGTTAATGAATAATAATCTAAAATGTTCGAATTCATTGTTTTTTAATCAAAATGAATTCAATTTTATTTATCAAAATTTAAAAAATATCGGCATTCCTTCCAATCGGTAAGTTAATTTTTAATTTTTTTATTTATAGACTTTTATAGATTTTAAACTTTAAAAAAACATTCTATAAATAAAAATTTTTTAATTTTAATTATACTCTTTTTTATTAAAAAGAAACAATTAAGTTGTAACCATAATTTCCTAATAAAGACTCAAGTATTTTACTCAAGCTTTGTGATATATTTTTATCATCAATTAATTTCTTTAAATTGAATCAAAAATAAAAATTTCAATTTTAAATTTAACAAAAGAATTCTTGAAAAAAACTTTATTTTAATATATATAAATTTACATATTATTTTATTATTATTTGACAATGATTATTTAAAACCATATAAACGCTTCAAACTAAATAAAATGTCAAACTGTTTATCTCTTTTTCTTAAAGCATATTTTTAAGTTAAAAAAAAATCGTCATAAAAACCATTTATCTAATACTGAAAAAATATTAGAAAAATCCAAACATTTTGTTGCTGAACAGTTCTTTTTTTAAGCCAAATTTGAAAATTTACCTTGAAAATAAATTTAAATTATTTTGAAAGAAAAACATCAATCAGATCTTAAAACTTAATTTTACAACAAATTAAATTAAATGCCTTTTGGAAATAAATTCAATCTCATGAGTCTGTTCTTTCATTGATTGCATACTAAAAAGAAAAATAAAAGAGAAAAAAGAGCAACAGTTTTTTAAAATGAAGAAAAAGCTTAAAAATGGTTGTCATAAGAACGATATGTGGTAAAAATTAATTTTAATTAATAAATTTTAATTTCAAAAAAGGTAACAACTGTTAATGCACAATATGTAAATTTGTTTATAAATCTATTTGGAACATTTTTTAGATTTATCATGTCGCGACACGATTTGAGCCAAATGAATGAGAGTGAAAGACAATTTTATTTTATTCAAGAACTTAAAAAACTGGATTTTTTTAATATAAATGATTTTGTCAGCTTTGAAGAAACTAATCTAAAAAATTTACAAACAAGCTCTGAATCTGATGTATCAGAAAAAAGCAATGTTTATGATGAAAATAATGATTTAAAAAAAGAGCCATCAAATAGTAAATTTAGTCAAAGCTTATCTGTTTACATAAACACTATAAAATGTATTAAGTTGATGAAAATATTGAAGATAAATCATCTAAAAGAGCTATTGATATTATAAATGAAAAAATATCCAAATTAGATGACGCATTTGCTCAACTAAGTCAAGTCAAGGCGATAGGTAGACCTGAAAGCTACCAAATAGTACCAGATTTAAAAACCAGGGAACTTCTTAACAAAATTAAAGGTACTTTAATTTTTGCGAACAATTGTATATTCTAAATTTTTGTAAATTAAGAAAAAGAAAATAAAGAAATTAAGATATTTGGTGGCATATACTCAATGAAAAATGTTATTTATGAAAAAAAAACTACTATTCCTCTCTCATTTTCAATGGTAAATATTTTACTATTACCTTTTGTAATTTTAAATGTTTATTAAATAATTGAAAATAATTTAAGAGAACTGAAGAACAAGATTCTGCTAAAATTCCAAAATTGGTCGAACTTTACCAGTATGCTCAATATGATAACAAGAATGATATCAGTCTGCCTCATGATGTTGAACTCGAAGGTGTTTTGCATAAGGTGCTCGAGTCAATTAGCGCTCTGGACAGAGAAGTATATTCATTTTCAAATTAATTGGATATATTTTCCAATTTTTTTCTTTAGCCACGTTACCGAAAATTCCTTTACAGTCTTATCTATAGCAAAGCATGTAAATACGTGATTCATGTAAATTAAATGATAGAAAAGAGAAACTTAATTAAATTTTAAATTTAGGATACATTTTGGTGGTGCTTCTTGCAAAGATATCAAAAACTACCTGGTATTCAATTCGAATATTTTAATCGAATATCAGAAAATTATGTCAAAATTTTGTTTAATTTAATTGACTCAAAGTATCGGGAAAAATTTTCCAAGTCTTTTGCAGATCTTTTAGCTTTGTCAGTTTATACCATTTTCTGCACATGCTTTCCTCAATCTCATATGACTCATTTTACTGATGATTTCAAAGAATTTCTCTGCACTACAACACATTCTTGGATAAGTGGTAATTATCAAGAAATTTTTAACAAAACCAATTCAATTAAATAATTTTATTAATAATCTATTCCAGGATGCGTACCTTCTCCCAAATCATTTTCCCATTGGAACTTTAAAATGATCGACCCATCAGCTGCTGTTTTTGCCCAAGAAGTACTTAATAGTAAACAAGATAACATTTTGGACTTTAAAATGGACACCTCATCGAATCAAAGTGTACTCAATAGTAAAAATCATAGCAGAATTAGTCAATCAAACTCTTCTCTGGACAAGAAGTCAAGCACTAGTTCAATGATGAAGAGAAAAAATGCTGCGGAAACAAGTTTTGCCAGTGAACCAATGTCTAACAAATCTTCAAAAATAAACAAAATAATTCGTTCAAATTCTAAAAAAGAATCTCACCCGGCTGGGTATTTGGAATTAAAATTTGAAAATTTTTAAAATTAATTTTTAAAAGTAAAGGAGCTGAGTACGAAAATTGCTTGTTTGATCTTTTTGGCAAAAGTCCTCTTGTTGAACTCTATTTGTACAACTTTAAAGCTCAAAAAATCAACAATACCGAAACTTTGATTCGACACCCAAGACTTGTAGAACTGCCTCCTCTCAATGCGCCAACTTACAGAGATTTGATTGATGAATCAGTAAAAAATATAAAGAAAATAGAAAAAGAAATTAAATTGTAAAATATTTCAAAATTATTTTAAAAATAAATTTTTGAGTTTTTTGGTGTTCTCAAGGGTTTCGGCAAGACAGAAAAGTGATCACGTGAAATTTGTCAAGGAACGACGTAATTCGATGCGATTATTTCAGGGAAACTTGGATAGAGTACTGGCTAATCAGAAAGAGGTATCTATAATTGGTGAAATAATAACCATGAATACAAAGGCAAGTATTTTCGGACAATTTAAGATATTTTTTAAAAACAATAACATAACTTTTTCACAACAGAGAGATGCAAACTCAACCAATTTCGCACTGGATTTAGCTATTAAAAAAGCAATTGCTAATACTTCCAAGCACTAAGTATTTGTTTAATTTAAAATGTTTCAGTAGAATGTTTATTCATTTTTTCTCAAGTATATTCGAAAATGGACGAATTAAATACGAACACAATAAGGTTTCTATAGCAATTTTATTTTTATTTGACTGAGAGAAATGAAAAATTTTATATATTAATAGACTTAAAATAATTAAACCAGTTAATTGAATAAAAAAATGTTACTTTTTTTTAAACTTTTTTTTAATTTTATTTATCAAATATTTACAATAAAATCTGAAAAAAAAACTCAAGTTTTTTTACACTTTATTTAACTCAATAATTTCTAACAAAAATATACCAAAATTGAA
The DNA here is from genome assembly GCA_016802295.1 of Brachionus rotundiformis. Taxonomy (NCBI): domain Eukaryota; kingdom Metazoa; phylum Rotifera; class Eurotatoria; order Ploima; family Brachionidae; genus Brachionus; species Brachionus rotundiformis. Next base: position 1,902,621 of record JAESIW010000137.1, read on the forward strand.
ATTATATATTGTCAAAGAAAACATACACACAACCAATCAAGTGTTTTTTAAATTTTTTAAATAAAATGCCATTAACAGAAAAATAATATATAATAAACATTCATGCCATGCCAATAAAACTAAAAGTTACTTGAAAAAATACTAATGAACAAGCACGAAAAGTATATCATGATTTGAATCCTTTAATCATCCGGATCCGGGTCCAAATCACTACGCTCACTTTAATTAAATAAACAATATTCCTCATAAACACATTTACGTAAACTTGCTTCCAATTTCTTGTTTGTAACTATGGATTTGTTAATTTTTAATAATTTTTCGAAATTAAAAATTACCTTTCAAGTTTTTTTTCCTTAAAATAAATTCTTTTTTGTCGATATATAAATACTCGACTTCTAGGCAATCTGAAGCAATTAGCCGCAAAACAAAAAAAAGGCAAAGATTACTAATTCTAAACAATCTCAATTTAACAATTTTTTTAAAGATTATAATTAAAATTAAGATTTTCAGCTGTTTTAAATACAAATACTTCTTTATTAGTAATTTTTTCCTCAATCTTTTTAAAAATTGATTTTAAAAATGAGTCTATTACTTGAAGCAAACAGTCTCTGTAGATTAAATTTCATTAATTAAAAATAACAAATTGATTTATTCCTCTGTTGTTTTATTTGATTTAAATTTGTAATTATATCTTTTTATGTCATAGAGCTATGTTTTTTTAGTAATGAAAAATATTTGGTTTTAAAAATTAACTAATAGTTGAAATTAAATCGTTCATGATGGTATCCTCAGTTGCTAAGAAAGAGTTGACTCATGAATGGGAAAATGAACGATACAAAGATTATCAAGTAACATTGTTTTCTTGTTATTTTTAACAAAAATCAGAACTAATTTTAAAGGAGTCAATGCGGAATTTCCAAAGTTCTTCTAAATCGGAAACACAAATTCCTAAGTCTGCCAAAAAAACATCTAAACAAGAAATTTTTCTCCCGAAAACAAGACTAAGCCGCACTGGTCAATTAATTCTATTTACCAATGATGACGAAACTGATTTGTATCAAACCAAAATCAATTCTTTCCTGGCCAAAAAATCCTATTCAAAAAAATGGATGGAAGATGTTGGACAAGAATTGAATCTTGAGGCGGCCAAGTTTTTGGACGAAAGAGTATTTTTTTAATTCAAGTTAATTAATTTTTTTGATGAATTTAATTCAAAGCTTAATGACAATTTGGATACCTTTTTGAACAATAGAAAAAGCCTTGGAAAAATAATCGGTAAAAATAGCAGTTTTATTGTTCAAGACTTTGGCACCAAATCAGGGTAAAATTTCAATTATTTATTTCTTAAAATAAATTATAATTTAATTTAAAGAAAAGATAGAAGGCTTCAAAAAGCTTCCTATTTGGAATATCTGCCAACAAATTTTGACACTAAATCCGAGCTTGCCAATGCTCTGAAATCACTTAATTCAGCCGAAAATTTGGAACGAACACCGTCCAATAATCGCAATAGAATTTCTGGTCTTTCTTTTGCCGAAATAGTTGACTCGAATTCCAGTGATGATGAAAAACCAATATCGTATGTTTTAAAGAGACTTTTAATTAAATATTTGATTAAAATTTAAAAAAAAAAAAGAACTTTTTCAAGACTTTCAGGTCAGCCTATTCTATCAGCTCAAGCATTGATAAATAAATTAAGTTCATCAGCTAGAATCGGTAATAATTAAAAATAGAGTTGAATTTTTTTTTAAATTTTTAAAAAAGTCAATAAAGCTCACGAAAAAGGTGCTGAAATCGCTGAAAAGTCTGAAGAATCGGCACAATGTAGTCAAGAGAATGAAACTTTCATCACTTACAAAGACACTTTCGAACCAGAACTTTCAGCAAGTGGCAAAAAGAACCCAAGAAAGGCCAAGTTAAGTAATAGAGATGAAAAAAATGACAAATCAATTGCTAAATCAAATGACTCTATAAAAAATATTTTAAATACAAAAAAAATTCTAGAAAAGCGTTATGTAATCCGTACCCAAAATAGCAGTCCAATTAACACCAAAAGTACCGAAAATTCGGAAACAATATCATTAAGTAACACCAAATCAAGCAAGGTTAGTAGTCAACGAAACTTGGCAATCGTCAATAAACCAACAACATACTCGGCAGCCAGGAAAAAAATCATATCACCAAAATTTACAGACTCGGAGAACACTCGCCAAAATTTGGATAGCTTGGCCATCGCCGGCGCCAACAAATATGATGCTGATGACTTGGCCACCTTGACAAACAAAAACCAAGGCTCATTTTACTCATCATTTGTTAACAATCGTGCACCAAATACCCCATTACCTTCACATGACAAACCTTTCACTTCAGCATCAGCTACCAAGCCGTCTGTTCATTTTAAGCCAATACCAGATGATGAAAATTTAGAACCAATAACAATAAGTGTGACTGAAATTGAGAATGAACTAACCGGCAATTCTATAAAAATTAGACGATTTTTTGACAGAGAATCGATCCGTATAAACAAAATGAACATTAAGCAAGAACCAAAACAAACTTTTTCCAATGCCTCTAAGTCTTTTAGTGCTCACTCATCTAATAGAATGAAAGTAAATAAACAATTGGTTTATGAGAATAAAATGGAGCCAGAAATTGAGAATTTTAGTATAAAATTGATGCCAAAAATAAACAGAACCAAATCAGCTCCAATGAAAAATTCCAGTCAAACTAAATTGATGCTTAATTTGGAATTTGAAGCTGAGTCTAACCAGTCTGATTTTAAACCAATTAATCAGCAAGAATCGGACATTCTTCCCACTAATGAAATTGCTGAAAAAAGCCCTTTCTTGGAGAAAAATGCTGATAATTTGCCTGAAAAGGAAGTAAAACAGGATTCGAATGAGGAATCCAATGAGGATAAATTAAATACTCAAAATGCTGTTGTTAATTCATTGCCTATTAAAGAGAATAGCACTTCGGATAAAAATTATCTATCAGCTGACTATGTTGATAATCTTAGTATTAGTTCCCGGGTGTCATCTGTTCGCAAAAACAGCTCGGATTGGGTCTATTATGAAAATAATTCAGAAAAGAATGACAATGAAAGTGAGTTTTATGAAAAATTGTCCAAAGTAGACAAAATATCAAGGGACAAAAAGTTGGAGGAAACTTCTTCAAGCGATTATCAGCAAATTATGTCATCAAGGCAAAACTCTGATCAAGAAACAAGCTCCAAAGAGTACATAAGTTATGAGATTAAATACGATGACACAGATTTAAGTGCCAAGATCGAGACCATATTTGAAGAAAATAGTGAGAATTTAGTTCAAATCCTAGCAAATACTTTTGAAGATAAAGCATCTGAGGATGAAACAAGTCCTAATGAAGATACTGGTACCGAATTGATAGACCATGTGATAATTGAAAAAACTAGGGATGATTCCAAAGTTGAGAAAAATACGGAAGAAATTGAAATGGATGTTTCTAGACAAGAAATTAGAACTGATCTGGTTAATAAAGATGAGCCTGTTGAAGAAAAGTTAACAGTGAACGAAGTAATTGGTTCTATGGCTGATACTGATAAAATTCAAAACAGTGAAATTTGTGCGGAGAAAGTTACCAAAGGAGAGGTTGATTCGAATCAAAAAGAAGACCAGAATCTTGAAAAAGAGATTTTAGAGGATAAAATGGATAAAAATGGTATAAAAGAAGAAGTTGAGATAAAAAATGATGAGTCTTGTCAAGATGAAAAAAAAAAAATTGAAAATATTTCATCAAAAGATGTTCACCAAAGTGGTAGTAAAGAAGATTTTTCATCTAAATCTTTGAATGAATTAAAAAATGATGAGACTTGTCAAGATGAAAAAAAAAATATTGAATCATTTGAAAAAATTGAAAATATTTCATCAAAAGATGTTCACCAAAGTGGTAGTAAAGAAGATTTTTCATCTAAATCTTTGAATGAATTAAATGCTGAACAAACAGATAGCAAAAAAGATCCAGATGAAATGAATTTTATTGAGTTTAATCCATTAAATGATGTAATAACTGGTTCCGAGAATTTTAAACCTGACCAAATTGAAGAACCAGAAACTAACGAAGACACCATGAATACAAATAATAGAAAAATATCAATATCGATAGTTATTAAGCAGCCGGAATTGGCTGAAGAATCTATGCCAACATTTGGAGCCAATGTTTTAATAGATAAAATTGAGCATGACCAAATTTTACCAAAAGAAGAGAAAAAAGATTTAAGTAAAAATAAAGAAGAAATTTTGAGAAATAATGATCAACTTGATGCAGAAAAAGAAAAAACTTCCACCAAAAATAATACAGAACGTCAGATAATGGAAAAACCAAGTAAAACTCAGTCTAGTCCAAGACAGGAAATTGTTAAGAAAAATATATCAGAAATTGATAATAAAAATGCTTTGTCTGACAAACAGACTAGAAAGGTCGAATTTTCGGATCATGTGCAAGAGCAGTTGATAGCCTCTTCTAAAAATGATAATTTAGCTGATTCAAAAAACCAAAAATTAAATTTAATTGAATGCAAAACTGATTTGGAAAATAAATTAACCAAGATTAATAATTTAGATGGTAAAAATGGTACCATAAAATCAACATTAAACAAATTATTGGTGAATGAAGAGAATCAGAGCCAAAAGGCGAAAGTGGAAGAGACCAAAAAAGCAGACGGTTCATCTAAATACAAAGTTAATTTATCTAAAATTGACGATTTATTGGGAATTAAAAGTGAGGAGAAACCAAAAGTTGATGAAGCCGAAAAGCAGAAAAAAAACCAAAAACCAGTCAAAGAAAGTAAATTCGAGAAAAAAATGCGCGAAAAAAGAGACCGATATAAAAATTTTCCCTATTTACAATTGCCATGGGACTCTTATGACGCTATTGTTGATCAGGAATCATTCAAAGAAGCATTCTCAGTGCCAGGTAGCCTTTTTTCATTCTAAAGCTAACCAATGTTTTATTTTTAATTATTCAGATGTTTTAAATCCTGTAATCCATCAAATCGATCCGGAAATAACTTCTGTCGATGAGCTAATTTTGGAAAGAAGAATTTTGGAAGATAAAATCCTGGAATTGAGACAAGAAAAATTATCCATGTAATTAAAAATCTATTTAAGCTTAAAACGATTTAAAATTGAATAAAAGATTTTATTTCTTTTCTAAAAATTATTTGAAAAATTAAATTTTAAATTAAAAATTTAGATTAACAATGACCGATGAAGAAAGAAGTAAAATGGCAAAAAAAAATGACAAGAAAATTAAAGGGAACAAAAAACCAATCGATTTAAAAGCCAAACAAGACATAGATTTTAAGGAAAGAATTATCAGAGAGGAAAGAATTAGGCTCCAACATGAATCTTATAAGAGAAAATTAGTAAGATAAGTTTCTTTTAGTATGCATGATTTTAGCTTTCATTAGGAACGAGAAAATGTTGGAAAACTTTTGGATGAAAATTTGTCAGAAAAAGAAAAAGAAATTGAAAGTTTGGAAAGCGAGTTGGTGGCAAATCAAAAGGTTTATTTTTTATTTAAAATTGAAAATAAAACAAATAATCAAAATAAACTAGGAATTAAATTCTCAAATAAATGGTATAATGGAGCAAATATCGTATTTGGAAGGAACCGAGGATCAAATAAGGGAAGTACTGCTCCAAGCCAGAATCGAGCTTAGAAATCGAATAAAAAAAAACCAACAAGAAACTAGGAAAAATCTAAGAGAAATGCACGAGGAAAGAAAAGAATCAAAATTATTTGACTTTAATGTCAAAAGAAAAGAACTTGAATGGTTGCTCGGCATGTATCCAGATTCGCCAGAGGACTTGGAAAAAATAAAAGCAAAACAAGATGCTTTAGAGGCCGAAATTGATCAATGGATTTTTAAATTTGAAAATGAATGCAATGACCAAGAGAAAGAACTTGAGGATAGAGAAGTTGAGGAAGATAACACGTTGATCACAATGGAACATGAAGAGGAGGAAAATTCATTGAAATCCATCAAACAAGAACAATTTGAATTGCTTCAAGAGAAAAAAAGTTTGATAGAAAATTTTGAAGAGATCAAAAATAAAATAATTCAGAGAATGTAGCATTAATTTTCAATTTATAAAGGAACTTTTTAGTTTTAATTTTTTATAGTGAAATAGTCAAACAGGAAAAAGAAGTGATGGTCAATGAAAAGAAACAGTTCGAAATTAACATTCAAGTTGATATTGAGCGACAAAAACAAAAGTTAATCGAAATTATTGTAATTAATGATTATTCTTATAAAAGAAATTGATTTATTTTTATTTCATGAATAAAAAGGAGGCTGAAAAAGAGGCAAAGGAAGAGATAAGAAACGAACTTGAACAATTTAAACAAGGCCTATTTTTGAGAAGAGAGAAAAACTTAAATCTCAAAAGTGATTTATCATTTTTGACACACTCACATAACATTACCAAGCCATATGTATTTTCTTATGTAATGCATTGGCCTATTGAATTGTTTGCCAAGTAAATGCTTTATTAAATATCATTTTTAATCTAAGTTTTAACATTCACTTTTTTAGACCTTTCGATCAAGATAAAATGAAAAAAAACAAGCCAAAAAAATAAATTAATACTAAATCAAATTTTTAATTTAAATAAATAAAAATGTATTATTATTATGAATAAAAAATCAATTCTAGTTTAAAAAATTAGACAAAAAGCATAAATAATTGATTAAAGTTGTTTGATTTTGAGGTAACTAACTTTAAATTATCGTTACTATGTATGAGTTCTAAAATTAGACAGTCGCCATTGACAAGATTGTCCTAAAAAATCAATAAAAAAATTAAAATCACCAGTTAGCTATATAAATTTGAGAATGACAATAATTTATTTAAATTTACAGGGTTCCGATGCATTCTTAACTTGTTAGGCTTCTTTTACAATAAAATGTTACCGATTGGTATTAGTGATTTAAAACTAACATTTGTATTATCTTTTTCAAAAGAAAAAATTTATATTTGTTTAAAAATTAATGATTGTGTATGGCAAAATTAAAACTTCATGAATACAGTTTTAACTTAATTAATTTTTTCATTAATATTGTATTTTATAAATATAAAATTCGAATTATTTGATTAATAATAATCTAATTTAAAACATATAAATCAATATTTCTTCTTTTTAAATTTTAATTAAATTTCAAATTAAATCAAGCTAAAAAATGTATCTATGAAAAAAATCTTAATTTATAATAATAATTGGAATCCTATTCTATGATATCCGAGATTTATATGTTTTCAAACAAAAACACAATTTTAAGATTTTTTAAAATTGTCAAAATGTTGTTTATAAAAATGTAAAGAAAAATTAAAATGTTTTTATTCTTTTAAAATAAATTATTTTAGATTAAAAAAATATTCAAAAAAATACGATATCTTAAGATTAAAATTTAATAATTTAAAATCTACTTAATAATTTTTAAAAGTTTTAATTCTTATTTCATAAATCGGCTGCTAATTTTAAAATTCTAATAAAATAAATACTGAAATTATTATAAAAACCATCGAAATAATTAAAATTTTATATAAATTTAAGGTTCGAAAAAGCTTTGTATCATCGGATTGAGAATATATAATCGAATCTACTTTTGGTTTTTTTTTAATTTTTTTATTCTTGCTATTGGTACGTTTGACCATGCCATTTGACGATAGAGCCAAGTTAGAATCATTCTCAAAATTGGACAATGAATCAATAACTTCCAATTCTCTGAATTTGTTTTCTGTCTCAACTAACCTATTTGTTTCAAGATTTTGGTCTTTGGAAAAAATTTTTGGTGATTTTTTTTTAACATCGGAAGCCGGTTTGTGCGATTTGGTTTGACTTAAGTGATTTGAATTGCGTGGTGCCTTGCTTAAAAGTGATTGGGATACTGAATTCGATTCTGTTTTCTTTTTTGTATTTTTTTCCTCCATTTTTTCATTTCTATTTATAATCTTTTCTGATGGCTTAATCGCAGAATTTTGCTGCTGAACAATAGAACTGTAAGTTTCCTTTGTGCAAACTGAATTGCCAAATAGATTATTGTCTAAGCTAACTACAGTAATGGAATTGTTTTGGTTAATTTGAGAATTTTCATTTGAAATTTGATCTTTTTCGAAAACTTGAATTTTATTTTTAGTAAAACTTGGAATCTCATTATCGGAATGTTCTGAAACATGGCCATTTAGTTGATTGATTTTACTATTATCAGTCATGTCATATATTTTTTCTTTCACTAAATTTTGAAGTTGCTCTGAATCTAAATTTTTGTCATACTCTTCTATTGAATTTGTTGACATTAGAAGCTCTTTATCTTTATTATCACTAATTTGATTAGTTTCTCCAATGAGAAGGTCATTTATTTGGTCATTTTCAAAATTTGGTTCATTAATTTCAAAACCACCATTTAAACTATGGTGATTAAGATTACATTCATTAATTTTTTGGTCAGTGTTTTTAGACTGAATATTTTCTTCCATTGAGAACTCATCAGCGATTTCTGTTGGATTTTCTACCAAAATATTCACACAGTCATCCGATGTTGCTAAATTAATTGTATGGCAGTTGTCTTTAGGCATATTTTCTCCAATACCTTCATTAATTTGTATCTGTTCAATTGTATTTTGGGCGCTGATTTGATATACATGAACACTTACCTCATTGTGCAACGAATCTATTTCACTCTTTGAAATCTCTGGCTCATCGCAGAATTTATCTATTGATGGTTCTTCATTATTTTGTCCAACTTGTGTCAAAATTTGATTCAATTTATCACTAACCACATTTTCTTCAATTTTTTTACTATCTAAATTATCATTTTGCTCAATATATACAAAATTTTCATCAATTAAATCAGTGTCTTTATCTTCTGACATTTCACTTAAATTTTCTGATAAACTATTTGTATCTGATCCATTCAGACAAGTGGTAATGTCATGCTTATCGCTAGAAATGGAAGGTATTTCTATTGAAAGATTTTTATTCTCATCACTTTTTGGTTCAATTTGTTGCCTAGTTGTCGAGTTGATGGTCAAAACTGGCTCAATTGTGTCAATAATTTTTTCGTCACTTAAATTATTGTCACCAAATACTTCACTATCTTTCATTTCACTATTCTCCTCCAATTCTTGATTAATATCTTCTTTATCTGAATCACTAAAATTCTCACATGACGAATGAGAAATGCCATTAGCTTTTTTTACCTGATCTACATCACTCTGAGTATTCGAGGAATCTGTATTTTTCTCAAAAATACTAGAATGTCCATTTAATTCACTTTTGAAATCATTGTTCGATCCAACCTTTTGGCTATTAATTATCTCTTCATTTTGGTTAGTATTTTGAAAAAGATATTCAGCAGATTGGCTCTTTTTCATACATTCAAATTGTTGGTCGTTGTATGAGTCCTTGAAGTCAGGCGATTCTTTGCACAATGAAGTATTTAAATAATTACCATCATTACCGTGACTACCATTCATGCTTGTTTCCTCATTTTCAAATGATTCAGTACCATTAACCGGATGAGTAATTTTATTTTGCATAATCACTTTATTTATTGGCAGAACTTGGTCATCATCTGTTATGACATCGTCTAAATCTGGTACTATTTGCTCTGAGCTGTTAGAAATTTGTTTATCATGTATTATGATGAAGAAATCTTGGGGATTATTTTGCCACATTTTTGGTGACATGTTATGCCCGTTTGTCTCAGTCACAGAGCTTTCAATAAAATTTTCTTTATGCCCCGTGGATCCAGTACTTCCTTCATGCTCAATTATTTCAGTATCTTCAATATTATTATTGTCTTTTATAGTTTCTTCTAATTTAGTATGCTCATCACTTAGGGAGATCTTATCAAAACTTTCCACTGAAGTCGATTGCTTTTCTAAACTGTTTTCAGATACATTTATCAAATTAGCCGAAGCTTTCTGAATTTTTCTCATCAAATCAACCAAAGAATCAGTTTGACTACTATTCGGAATTGAGTCTAAATCAGACAAACTTTTGGAACTTAGGTCACTTTTGATATTGCTTGATTTTCCATCTGATTCTAGACTGTCATAAGAACCATTGATAAGTGGATATGAATCATTTTTTCTGGCATGTTCGACGGATTTGCTGTCGTCCAAGTCATAGGAGAACACCGAACTCTTCGATTTGGATTTTAGGCTTTGTTCAGACATTGAATCAACATGTTCTATTCTGTCCATTCTTTCATTTTGGACAATTTTTTGAATTTTATTTGTGTGTTTGGTATGTGCATTTGGTATGATTAGTGGTACACTTTTAGTTGCCCGAATATGTTGATTTGATATGGTAAAAGATTTTCCACAAAATGTGTACTCATAATCATGACGAATTAAAAACAAGAACCCGAGTAGAATTTTATGGTTTCCTTCAACCAACTCGGTGGAACTTATGCCAATACATTTTACTTGACGACTTAGCTCCATAAAATCAATGCAAGATTGGAAATTTTTCATTTTATGTAACCTTGTTAATGGATTCTCTTTGTTTAAGTGGCACTTGTAAAGCACTTCAAGCAAATAGACAATTTTTAATCCATCCGACAAGTCTATGTAAAGATTTGTTATCCTACAGGAACTTGTCAAATTGTTATTTATCCATTTTAACAAATTATTTGCCTCATCATCATCAACTTTTTTCCTGAACTCTTTCCATTTTTCCTCTTGTCGCAGCGATCTATAAAAAGGAATCAAATAGACTAAGTCGGATGTTTGTTGGACTCTTTCCGCTTTGTCTTTGGCAGCATTTTTTTTACCAACTTGAGAAAGTAATTTAGCTTGAGCCTCCTTTCTAGCACATCGTTGACATGCTACTTTTGGTTTCTTTGTTCTCAGATCAACAGAGTATCCTGTTGTTGACATCATTTGATTAAAATGGAATGGACTCAGAGCGGAATGTAAACCCTTATAGGGTTCTGATAATTAAAATGACAATTTTTATTTTATCGAGACAAAGATATGTGCAAAACCCGTCATTAATTTTTATTATTTAATCTAAAAGATAAATTAAGCAAATCTTTTAAATAACGCGTCAATATTTTTGTAGTTTTGGTGACCGATTAGTCGGATCTAATAAGGATACTTATTAATAAAAAAAAACACACATACACAACTTGAAAACAAATATAATAAATCGGCTTCAACTTGTTTTGTTGAGTTAAACTTGTACTATAGAATTATAAATTTAAATAAAAATTGGTTCTTGAACTTTTTATTAAGTGATTTTTAGCTAATTTTTAAGTCTAATATATTTGATAAATTGCGTCAATTTTTAAATTATAGAAAACAAATGACAATTAAGCTAGTATCAAATATTTGAATTAGATAAATCGAAAATATAAAGAATTAATCCCTATTTTTTTAGATGAAGTCTTAGTAAAATGTGACTAAACTCGATATCGAAAGGGTTTTATTGCTTCATAATTTTATTCTACAAATATTTAACTAGGTTAATAAAAAATTTTAATTTAATTATTAATAGCACCGTGGTAGAGTCGCTCCATTTTATTCTAATTGAAGTAAAATAATTCAAAATAATAAGACAATGAGTGTTTGCTCTAGGATAACCAACCTTTGCTTACTTAGAGACATAAAATTTGCTTATTCACATACACATGTTACTCAATGATACAAAAAATAAAAAAAGATCTTAAATTAAAAAATTTCTTTGTTATTTTTATTTAAATCTGTGATTAAAACTTGGCCTAGAGAACAAACTTGTTTGTATATATTTTTTAATTTAGTGGTATTTGCAGTCATTTGCCAAAGATTAAATACAAAATACCATTCGTATCGAGTCTTGAAAATTTTATGAAATTTAAAAATTAATTTTTAATTCACTTTGCCTATTCTAATATGTATAATTTTGCCAAGAATATGAATAAATTTTAAAGTTCAGTCGAGCTAAAAAAAAAGAAGTCTTTTGCGATATAATTAAGTAATTAATATAAAATTTACTTTGCTGATTAAATATCATTTTTAAAATTCATTAAGAGAATAAATAAAAATCTATAATAAAAGTAGTGACGTGACATTTTTTATCCGGAGGAATTTTGCATAATTTTGAATTATAGAAATATTTAAATTTACATATTTCAAATCAGTCAAGTGATAGACCGTTTTTGTTTAAGCTCCCTTATCTTTTGAAAAATGTCTTGTGAAGATAAAGAAAATGATCCTACAAGTGTATACTAATATAGCTTTAATCATTTTATGATACTTGTTACGTCAACAATTATTTGAAAAGTTTATGATCAAACAAATTATAACACGTTACCTTTTTTTAATTTTACTTTTTTAATTTGAGATAAAATGCCTCTTGTTTTCGTCAAATATCCTTCAAAAGCTCTTTTTTTCTGTAGCTATTTGCTGAACTTGAATGCAAATATTGAGCAAAAATAATATTATATCGAATAATTTCAATGTATGTACAATTAAGAACCAGTTGTTACATAATACGTTGCTTTTTCTTAATAACTATTAGAAACATGAAGCTTGTTATTTAAAAATTTGATATTTTTTTATGAAATTATAATTATAAAAAATTCTTGGCGGATCTTGGTGACAAATTAGTTTAATAAGAAGGATATAGAATGGCCCCAAAAAGCATTTTTTCCATACTAATAAAATACTAAAAAATAATTATAATTTTTGATCTATTTTATCGAACTTGATCAAAACTCTCAGACATAATGCTGGACTTTATTCCCTCAGCAAACTAACTTTGGCTGAATAAATAATCTTTAAATGAGCGATAAGCCGCTGGTATTGACAAAATTGAAAAGATAGGATTAAAATATTTACAATTGATTTTTGTGAATGGAGAAAAAAAAATAGAATTAAAATTCATTAAATTTAAATCTATAAGGCGATAATTATTGTTTCAATTTTTAGATTTATCGATTTCAATTAAGTTTAATTAATCAGGTTGAATTTATTGTTTTCGATTTAAAAACTGGAACAAAATTTCTAAAGTATGATTTTTAAAATTGGATGTTAAGAGCCAATTTAGTTTCTTACTTAGATTAAAATCCAATGTTTGATAAAATTTTATTATTTTCTCAATTATTGATCATAAAAAAATTAAAAATATTTTAAATCTTAAAATTCGTTATATTTTTAATATTTAAATTTTGAACTATTAAATTTTAATGAATACTTTAGATGAAATGATGCGTAATTATTTTGCTTAGAGACTAATTAATACAAGAAAAGCAATTCTATTAGATTCAATTACCTTGAGGGGAATCTATTGAACATTTTGAAAATGATCAATAAATAAGTAATAATTAAACCAAATCCTTTTTTTTAATTTTTAATCAAATAAATCTGTTTTAGAAATAAACTTCGTTATTTTATTAAATGTGTTAAATGCATAAATTGATCATATGATTTTCAAATTTTGATAATTCAAATAGATAATAACAGAAAAAAATTTTAGTTTTAAAATGAAATGATAGCTTTAATTTAGTTGTAATTAGTTGATAGTCAGATAAAGATAAGTGTTTAAATGTTAATAATTCATAAATAATATTAGTCCCATATGGTCTAGTGGTTAGGATTCCTGCCTTTCACGCAGGCGGCCCGGGTTCAATTCCCGGTGTGGGAAAGTTTTTTTTTTCAAACTTAATTCAATTTGATTTTAAGCATTAAACATAGAATAGATTTGTTATTTAAAAAAAAATTATAAAAAAACAAAAAACTCTTCGATCACGAGAATAAACTTATTTTCATTTTATTATTAAGAATTTTTTTAAAGTAGCTTAAATGAAAGATACTTTTTCTCCAGACCAAAAGACTATATTTAAATTAATGCAAATTATTATAAATTTTTAATCACATATAGCTTTATAAATTATTTTAGTAAAAGGAGTGTATTTCGAGAGTCGATTTTAACTACCGAATTATCTTTTATCTATGATAATATTACAACTTATGATGATTAACAATGGTGTTCTAACTAACAACAAATGTAATGATAAATCACAAATAATCTTCTACTTAATTAAGTGATTCACTTGTTCCAAAATAAATGTCACATAAGCACGTGTCAAATAAAAGTCAATAACAATTAAATATATTAAATTTTTTAGAATAAATTTAAATAATTTTATTTAAAAATATTTCAAAAAATTTACAATCAAACTAGTTAGTTTGTAAATAATTAAATTTATTAGAAGAATCGACAAATTTAAATGTATATTTATATTTAGTCGTAAACTTGGCGCATGCGATTTTGTGAAATTTAAAATTTGACAATCAAAAGCATCTGTATAACCAAATAAATCACCGAAATCAATCTAAAAAATGAAAAAAAATTATAAATAGATAGTCAATATAAATAAAAAAATTTACTTTTTTTATTTTTCTCTGAAATGCAATCTAAATTTTTTTAAAAATTTTTTTCGATGCTTTTTCAATTAATTAGTGAATATTTTTCTTTACCCGAATGAATTGAAATTAAACTCTGATCAAGATGCTGATCATTTTTAGACACTTTTTCATTTATTAAATTGGACATGGCTGATTCAAAAGTATCATTAAATTGCTTTTTCTTTTCAAAATTTTTGGTATTTTTTTTACCAAGAAAAACTTTATGCTTTCGCCTACTAAACTCAAGGCTAGAATATGAGTCGCATGGTAAACTGCTCTGTTTTTGGCTAATTATTGACGAGTCATTTAGAAGGTGGTTCATCATGTTGTTGTTCATTAGCGACGCATTGATATTCGATCCAGTGGTCTTGATTTTGGCCGCATGTTCCAGAAAACAGTAAATTTTTAGGCGCGATTTGCGCTTGAAATAGTTGTAAATGTTGGAATCTGATTTTTTTTCTTGTTTGACCTGTGCCAAACATATGTTGTTAATTGAACCCTTAAAGCTGCGAGAATTGCTGACCAAAATTCGGTTCTTGCCCGAAATCAGCTCTTGATTATGCTCTGCGTGGTTACATATCTTTATTCTTTTGGATCTATCTGACCATTTCCAATAAAAAAAGTAGTATACAATTAGATATAATTCATTACGACTAGTTTTGCTACAAATTATGTAGAATATAAAATTTAAAGTAAAATTAAACATTTCCAATACGTTCAAGCATTTGGCAATTATGATTTTGTTTAGGCTAGAATATTTGGTAATTGTAAATATCATCTGGACAATGTACCTGGGTGAAACAGTGACTAGTAAAAAAAATGTCACCACTATTAGCAAAATAGTGGTCTCTTTGAATTGGCGTTCTCGTTTGGCGTTTATGCTTGTATTTCCACTTTGGATGACATTCATGAATTGGGATTTTTGCCTAGCCAGAAGAGATATCAACAAACCATTGAAGATTAATAGCAGAAAAAATGGTATTAAAGCATACACAAGCACATTGTTCAAAAACATGTATTTGTTATATTCAGGATTGGTAATGCACATTACCAAATGTAGATCGTAATTGACGTAATTTTGCTTGATAAAATCCGAAATCAGATACGGCACGTCAAATAGTGTCAGCAATACAATAACTGCGCACATCATTCTCAATGAATTGCGAGTGGTATAGATGCGTTTGCCATGAAACGGAAATTGGAGTATTATGTAGCGTTCAATGGACAAAAAGACCAGCAACCAAATGCTTATGTGTCCACTTGTGAGAACTATAAAAAGGTATTTGTTACAGAATGCGTTGTCTATGTACAGAAGTTTTTTGTCCACTAAAAAAGCAAACAACCATTCGGTGAGCCGAAATGAGTCAGTGATGCTGATCACACTGAAATAGTGTCTCATTGATGTGTCCTTGAATGATCGAGACAATTGGAAATAGGTAAAAGACAAAAGGTTGAATATGATGCCTAGTAAGAACAAAAAGCAGCCCAATACATCGTTTATGTAAAAGTTAACCCAGTTTAAGAGTTGTAGCTGTTCGGCGGCAACAAAGGTGTCTGTTCGATTCGAGTTATTCATAATCAAGTTAGAAATGAAAATTAATAAATAAATTTTATAAATGAGTAATTTATCATTCTAAGGCTTTGTCAATCTAAAGAAAAAAAATATTCTATTGGATTAGTGATTTGATAAGTTTATTGCACTGATCTGCATAACCTGAAATTGAAAGTTTTATATTTCTATTTTTTTCAATTAATTGTTTTTTTTTTTATTTTGAAATTAAGTTGAAAACATATAAATATATGTGTATATATGGATTTTTAATGGTTTGGATTTACGCATTTGCCAGTCGATGTTTTTTTGAAGGAAGCTAAATGATGCCTTGAAAATGATTGTGTATATTTAAAACTTGATGAAATTTATTCATTTTTAGACTTTGCTAATTAAAAATATTTAATGTAATCTTTAATCTATACCAAATGATTACGAAAATAAAAATTTAATATTTTTAATATTTTAGCTTGTTGATTACTGATTAGATTTTTACACTAAAATGAGATCAAATCGAATTTTTAAAGTTCTAAGGAAGTTTACCAGAACAAACACCTGGTTTGTATCAGGAAAATATTAGACAATTATTCTCAATTTTAAACGAAACACCTTTAAATTTAAAAATGATAATATAAAACTGATTTGGCTTATTAAATCGTTTCGCTATTTCTTAATGGCTTTTAGATGTTACAATACCTTTTATTTAAATACTCTTTTTTTCAGACACTAAATGAGAACACTTTTAGAATATTGAATTATTTTGATTATTAGAATAAGCTATAAGAATTTATTATCCTTATCCAAATTATCATTGTCAATAGCTAAATTAGAAATTGCGCAATTCCTTATTATCATTGCAGCTTTCTTCTGTACAAGTTAAAAAAATTAATTTAATTAAAAAAGCTCATTTGGAATAACTTTAAATTTTTTTGAATATGTTTTTCGTATTCAGTTGTTAACAGATTGAAAAATTTTTGATCAATAAAAAGTTATTAATAGTCCTATTTTATATTTTTAATTGATTACCTCGATTTTTTTTTTTTGAAAAAAAAATATCAAATAATTTCTAATTATTTTCTATATGATACTTGAATATAGAATTTTGATATATGAAGATATTGTAAAAAAGCCTGCTATTATTAATCGAAATTCTCAATATCGATATCCTCAACTAAGCCTAGGCTTAAGTATATATTTTTTATTATTCAATTAATTTTTAGATTTTATTTATGCCTTAATATGAATATTAATTTGACTTATACGGCCTTACATTTAGCGTTAATTTAAAGATATTGTGTAACCATGTATACAAATGTATTCATATACTAAAGGAATATTTTTTGGATACTTGTGTATGATCTGTTAAAATGACATTTTGCCAAAAGATAGACAAATGAGTGCTTATCATGGTTTGGTATACATAAAATACTTTATTTTCTTATAGACTGATAATGGTTTTGTTGAATTCTAAACAAATAAATTTATAGATTTTTATAAAGGTATTGATTTTTCCAGTATCTAATTTTCTGAGTTTTTTTTTCCCTCTCGCGGGTTTTGGATTGATTAAAGCCTTAACATAAATACAAAAATTAAAAAAGAAGTAACAGTATAAAATCTGTTTTTAAAGATATTTTCACTTAGTTATCATCTTGTCTAGCAAAAATAAAATTTAACTATTCATTTAACTAAAATTGAAATAAATTTTGATAAAATTAAAAGCTAAAAAGCATTTAGATAAGTGAAGGCATGAGAAAAATTTAATCGCATAGCTTCCAAATTCATTAGATTAACTTTTCTTAAACAAAATAATAATTTAAAATGAAATTAATTGCTTTTGCATTTCTTAATCTCAAAAATATGGTACTTGAATTTTTTGCTCAATTAAAAAATAAAATATCGCTTTGATTTTAAAATCTATTAATTTTCATATTTTTTTAATTAACCATTAATTCCATTTAAAAATAATATATTTTGCAATTATCTATATCCTTTAATTTTAATCATTAACTTAGTCATATATTAAAATTTGAAAATAAAATTTGTTTTTAAAAATGAATAAATGTTACTAATTTTATTGAAATTTGACACAATTAATGCGTCATGGTCCTATTTGAACAAATTTAATAAAATGAAGAAATTTAATATTTTTCATTTAAAGAAATAGATTACCATTTAGGAAATTAGAACAGTAGCAAGGCTTAACAAATCGCTTTATTTGCTAAATTCAATTTAAGTAGGCAGCTTCTATCCAAATAGGATCTGAATATGTTCAGCATTAAAATGTTCAAACAGGTTAAGATAAAAGCTCGAGAAAATTAAAAAAGTTGATAGTTAATTTCTATTAAATTCTTTTTTCAACTTAGTGCTACTTTATCCACTTAAGTTAAGCTCTTGAACATAAATATATGTTTAATTTAAGCAGGCATCAAATGCCAAATGTATTAGAGAAAAATTGTGCAAATCTCTTCAGTTTAGTGATTATCTTAAATTAATTAAAACGCTTAAAAATTTTTGCCTAAATGACAATTTCAAATAACATTATCTGCTTTAAAATAATAAGCTTGCTTTCGAAACTTTTTTTGCCTGTTTAATTTGAATAATTGTATCATGCAAATAGAAAAATTGTTTAAATTAAAAGAAAAAATAATTATTCGATTAATTATTTACAATTTGTTTAATTTAAGATTCAAAAACATAAATTTCGTGTTTGGAAACAAGTTTTGATAGGCTTAAGCTCGACCCATTAGAGAGAAATCGACCGGATTCAGAAAAATGGTTTGATTCTAAATAGGTTTATCTAATAATGATTAATTAAGTTTGATTTATTTTTTACAATTAAGTTACAATTTGCATGCACTTTTAGATAGATTTAGGCTAGTGCATACGGTGTCGGTGAATTGAAATTTCTACCTCATAGTCGTATTCCTCTAGAGTTAATTGCTTATAAATCCAACTAATCAATTTTTATCAATGCTTATTGATTCGTACTAAAATAAAAGATAACAAAGGCGTAAAATATGAACCAAAAACAAATAACATTTTAAAAAGTATCATTTGCAATCTACAAAAAAATGATTTTCAGTTTAGTTTAGTTTGAAAATTGTTTATTTTTATCAATCATCATATGGCTCATGTTTATCTGTATCATCATCTTCATCTCTATCCAAATCTTTTGGCTCTTTTACTTCTTGTTCTTCACCATATTGCATTATGTTATCTATTATCATAAGGGTATCATTGATTGAATCCTCATCATTGTAGTTCAGTGGGTGAAATTTAACCAACGAATAGTCTTCAATTATCCGCGCTAGCACACTGTTTAGCTTGAAAAATCTCTTTTTGTATCTTGCTGTATTGGTGTTCTGACTTAAAAGATTAACATCTGGCTCAAGGTATCTTTTTGTTTAAAAAAAAATTTCAAATTCAGTATAATCACTATTCTACTTGGTAAAGAAAAAAAATTAACTGGTCAATTCAATAAATGATTTTAAAAAAGGCCTTTGAATATATGGCTTTGTAAAATGTATTCCAATTCCTGATAAAATTATAAGAATTATGACAAAAATTAAAAATTAATTAAAAAAATCTCATTTTAAATTTTCATGATTATTCTTTGTCTATTTAATAAAAATACGATTGTATTTTTAAAAAAACTCTAATTTTTTGATTCTTTCTTAACTATTTTTCTACTTAGAATAACATTTCTAATCCCGATTATGTTTTTTTTAAATATTTTTAAAAAAACCTTTAATTAAATTCTATTAGATGTAGCAAAATTGCCTCAATAATTTGTTTTATTTTAAATTTAAGATTTTTGAATGAAAATGAATGAATTGAAATCACTATCACAAAGCCTTTGAATTTAACTAATAATTAAAACGAAATAAAAAAAAATCACGCTATAGTTCATGCAATACCATGAATCCAAAAGCCTTAAAACCAGCTATAACCAGCTTAAGTTTAAACTTAAACTAAGGTAAAGATAAACGTGATCTATCATGTATCAGTAAGAATTTATTCCGAAGATAGAAAGCACATACTTTTCTAAATTTTCTCTGTCAGTTTTGCTTAATAGATCAATTTTAGTCATTATATTCACATGAGATATCTCAAGAGTGACCATAACAGAAAGTGCAGCAAGAACACCTGAGAAATATTTCGGAGTGTCGATCAAAAATTGGGCATCTAACAAAAATACTCCCACAGTTCTAAAATTCCATCTTTCCAATTGTTCTACCAATTGCTTGATTATAGATAAATGGGTATACAGCTCAATTTGACCCGGACAATCAAATAGTACATAATCATCATCACAATCTTCATCCAATTGTTCCAAAAGCCAGTCAAAATTTTTTGAAAAATATCTTTTTTATCAAAATTAATTATCATTTTTAGAGAAAATAATTATTAATTTGTACTCCATGCAAAACAGGAGACCACCATTTGGCCCAAAGTGTAGAGACTCATCATCCATAACATCATCAAGTTGAATCAAATCCCTGATATCAGCTGCTAAAGGATACTGAAAATATTCGGCAGCTGGATCCAAATTGACTACTTTTACCGATCTTTTTATCACCTCACAGTGTCTGTAAATCATGTCACAATATGTTGACTAGATAATATTTGTATTTATTGTTTTTTTTTTATTTTATTTTCTTAAAATTACTTTGCCACTACCGGCCGGACCCATTACCAACTGCGCGAAACGTACCATCTTTTATTGAATTTATATCTAAATTTGCTTCAAAAATAAAAATAACTTAATTATGTAATAAATATCCCACTGTGGATTATTTAAATTAGATATTTATAATCCTTTCAATGATTTCGAGAGTCTTTTTTTTGTTTTATATAATAATTTTTCTATTGTTCTAAATATCTGTATTATTGTGGCTTAATTTCGTGATTCTGAAGGCGAATTATTATATTTTATATTCATATCCGTATGTGATTATTTTTTAACCTGATTTTTCTAATTTAAATAAAAATTTGGAGCTTTTAGAATCCATTAATAAAAATTAAGTAATTCATGTTCTATTAGAATTTATGTCTTTTCCGAATAATTTTCCTATACAAGGTCTTTATTTACAGCTAATAATTTCAAATTCTTAGATTAGAAAATTATATATTTCGAAAAATAGTTCTTTAATTAAAAAAAATTTCACAAAAAACTATATTCTAAATTAATTGATAATTTTTGAATTTTTTTAATTGAATTTTTTTAAATTAATTTTTTAAAGTGATTATATGATTAGTATAATTTATATTTAGTGATATTTATTTTAAATTAACAATAAATAATTGACATATATTAAATGTCACTTATCTCTTAAGTTTTTAAGTCCGGTTGTAGCTTCTTATTATGCTTATACTAATTTTCCGCGAGAAAAAAATAAAATTATTTAAAAGAAAATCTATTAAATCATTCCGATATTGAAAAATTTATTGTTTAGCCAATTTAAACTAGCTATTGAAATTAATTATCTATCTATCTCGTTTAGGAACTTTTTTCTCCAAGGATTAAGGGATTTTAATGTGAAAGTAAAAAAATAAAAATCGTAATTTATTCTTCATAAAATGTACAATTAAAGAATTGCATTCAATTTCAAAATTAAATAAAGATTCAATTTTGGTTTTAATTAAGTATTCTTTAGAATATTAGAAAGTATTTATTTAAAATAAATTTTCAATTTATATCCTATTAGTTCCCCGAAGGATATAGATATATATAAATATAACTTAAAGATATTCTTTATTAATCTAGTTAGAGTATAATGTTTTTGGATTCGAAGCCAAAATTTCAAGGAAAAATTAATTTAAACAGTTTTCTTTTTTTTTTGTTTAAAATAAATTTGATTTTATTGAATAAATTGTAGAATCATTGATTAACTAATTACAGTAGAAAATAAACAATAAAATGAGCGCTTTTTTGAATAAGGATAATTAAGATAAGATAAAGCCTTTGACCCAGAATGTTCTAAAAATATCTGGATTCAAATTAAATATGTATGTGTATATGTATATGTGTATATATTTACATTTTATTAAACAAAATCCTAAAAAAATTTAAATATACATTCTAATTTAAGTCTGATTAAAGGTACTGAGTAAAAATTATTATCTATTTTTTAAAATATTAACAAAAACTTTTAAATACATTGATGATAATTACAAAATAGATGAATGAAGGCTTAAAATTTTTAAATATCGCTTGCTTAAATATTTCACAAATTTATCATAAGATTTAAAAAAAGCCTAAGAGTAATGGATTTTATGGTACTATTGCCAAATTCCTGCGTAATGTCCATATAAATTGATAGTCAGCGGCCCACCAACAGTCAAAAGTTTTGTTCCTGTCGGGTCGTATGAATGGGAATAGATTGCATGAGAGTTATCTGTGCCATTCGTGTACGATAAATTTTCGTAATAGGTCTCGTTTCTCATCTAAAATTAAATTTTATCAGAAATTATTTTCCAAAAATCCTTGTTGGCTACTCACAATCCATCCACCACTAGTTTGAAGGCTCAAGTGATTTTCAATTTTGCTTTGGTCATCATTTTTTGATAGAAATTTGTTCGCTCGAACATCATAAAACAAAATGGTACCGACACCAGTTCCTATGGATACAACGTTATTTCTAAAATGAAGAGATCGAACACCTTTGAGATAAAAACTCAAAAAATTTATCGTAAAAGCTTTTTGTTAATAGTTACCTATATCTTTTTTGATGAATATAGGGTAAGTTATAGCTCGAGCATTATTGGCGTCAAGTAGTTGAACGTGAGAGGCTGATCCGACCGCGTAGATAGAATAATCGCTGTTGATTGTTAAACAAACATTTTCCTTAAGCGGTGAAAGCTTTTTGGTGTATTTCTAAAAAAAAAAATATTTATTTTAAAAATTGAATAAATATTTTAAAGGGATTTTTTAATAAATTTATCTATAAAAATATTTGTTTCGTCTATTGAGGCTTTTGAAATATGGAATATCATATAAAGAAAATTAATTTGTTGTTTTTCTTAAGATTAAAGAGTAGTTAATGGTTCTAGATAATTTTGAATTAAGAGTATCTAATTCAGCTAAAATTTATCTTTTGACTATCTATTTCAATCGAGAAGATTTTAATTTGCTTTTTTAACCTATTTTCAATAATAGTATAGTTTATTTGAAAACAAATTTTGATTTTATAAAATTTAAATTAAATGAATTAAAAAATATACATAAAAAAGAAATTAAAAAAATAACAAAAGAAAATTAATAGGTTTTCAAAATTTATTCTTAGAAAATTATCGTAGTCTTTTTGAATTTTTTATTGAATAAATTAAATTTTCATCCTTTAAAAAAGAAAGTCCTTATCATTTTTATTTGAATAAAAGCCCGAAAATAAATGGAGAAAAAAATTTTTTAATATTAGTAAAGAGGCTAAAATTAAATAAAATTTTTGATCAATTATTTAATCAAGTTCTTTTTTAAAAAAAATCAATCTTGGTAAATATTCAAACATGGCTGGAAAAATTAACAAAAAAATTTAATACGTACCTGTTCAAATCTATTAATGTCAAAATAGTGAAAGGCAGAATTCATGGATATAGCTGCGATTTCATTACGCTTAGGATTGAACGCCAAAGCCCTGATTCTTTTACTTTGTTTACATTTGATCACCTTGGTAGGAGTTCTATATTTCATTCTCTGCTCTGAATGCTTTGAGTTTTCCAAAAAGCTCAAACGCCTGCGCTTCATAGCTGCTCTTTCGTCATCATTAAACTCTGACTCGGCCTCGTCATCCTCATCCTCATCTGGATTAGCCTCGGTGTTAAAAGAATCAAAAAATGAACTAGAACTATTGTATACAAAATCATCATCACTATTATCATCCTCTTCATCTACTTCCTCATTACTGACATCCAAATTGGATCCATTTGAATACCTGAACAAATAATCATGGAAATTTGTTGGTTCATTTTGCTCCTCATCCTCATCCTCGGTTATATTCTCATTTATATCAAATGCATCATCATTTGGTCTTTCTCTATCATGAACAAAATTAAAACTACGTCTTGGCAAATAATTTTCTATGTTGTAAAAACCAAATCTGTTTGCTGGTGCCAGATTTCGATTTAGGTTAAAAAAATTCTGGAAAGAACTGCTTGGTGATGCAAACGATTGAAAGGGGTTCAGTCGAACAGGAATACGGGAGCTTATGGGCGGGCTAGAGGGCGAACTTCGCTTGAGGTTTTGTCTGTCTACCCGTCCGTCCATGTCCATATAATTTAAAATCTTCGACTTGGAACAGCTATCTGAATTATCTGATTTGTTAAGCGAACTTGATGAGTTAATTCTGTTCGATTTTAAGTTGGTGAAATTTTTTGAATTGTTCATAGTCCATAGAGCGAGACGATTGTCACCAGCACCTGTCACAACATGGTCATCGTCCAGCCAGACAATGTCGAATATCCAGTATTTGTGAGCATTAAATCCGACCATCACAGGCTCCAAAGAAGGAAGACTGTAAACAGCGATGTCATTTACATGTTCAGCTCCAGTTGCCAAATAAGTTCCAGACGGATTGATCGAAATGGAATGAATTCCGCAATGGTTTTGAATATTCTTGCTGTTTGGATGACTTTTGAGCGGATTTTGCACTGAATACTTCCCTGTTATTGTGTCCAAAATGACCAGCTTGTTGCACTTGGTGCCCATGATGCATTTTCGCTCATCCAACCATTGGGCTGTGAATATCTTGTTTATGTTTGAGCTTTTCAAGTCGTATTCGTTCTCCCTTAGGGTATGAGGTAGCCTGGATGTGAAATGCTCTGAATTGCGGATTTCATTAGCTGAAATTCGGTGTCTGAACGATTTAATGCTCCTCGAGGAGCCGTATATTTCATGGTCAAGCGAATAATTCAATATGTTCATGATTGCTTTTACCAAGGAGATCCTAAATTATGTCCTAAATTTATGTTTATATATTTTTCAATCAGAACTTTATTTTGTTGTTCTAAAAAAATTTTATTATTTTTTATAAGTTAATAGTAGATGTTATTGGGACTAGTTGGCTCTTTAATTTTTCTTTTCTCGCATTTTTGATCTAAGCAAAACATATGAATTTTGGGAAAAAAATTTTTAATTGAAAATCAAAAGAAATGCGTAAAATATACAAATTCAAGTTTGAAAAAATTAGCATAATTTTTAATATTTTTAAGCTAAAATGAAAATTAATTTGAATTTTACTTATAGATTAACTAGTTTTTCTTATTTTGTCTTTAATCAGTAACCATATCCATTTTAGAATGTTTTGCTAACCGCAATAAAAAAGTTATAGATAATTTGAATGCATGAATTATTCAGAAAAAAAGTAAATATTCTTCTGAAATATTTATAGAATCTTTAGTAGAAAATTTTATTTTTTACTTGAGTCATGGTTAAAAATTTTTAGTATTTAAATTTATTATAATCCTCAAAAAAATTGATATGATAATTTCGAAAATATTAAAATTTATAATAATTTAATTTTCAAATTAAATATTAGCAAAGTGTCCATTCTTTTTGTTTAACTTTTTCATACTACAAGCTTGTAGATTTTATTTTAGCACAAAAATAAAAAGAAAAGCTTTTATAGCTATAAAATTTCTTGTCAAATTATATGCCATAATAATATTTTTGTTACAATTATTTAATTTTTTTTTAAATAAAAAAATGTTTTGCTTTTCATAATTAATAATTAAGATTATTTCAACAAATAATTTTAATTGTTTAATCAATAGTTCTTTTACTGTCTAATTTAAAACATTATTAATCAAAAACATTCTTTTTTAAAATTTAATAAAATTTCAAATTAGTTTGAAAAATGAATTTTGCCATATTAAGAAGTAATATTATGAAAAAATCAAACAAAACTAATTTTTATTAATGTGCTAACTAGATTTAATCATTTTTAATATAAATGTGTTAATATACTCAACCAAGTGGCAATGAAGGCAACATCAACTCAAATCTTCAATCTTATTCAACGTTCCAAGACTAATCCTGGAATAGTTGAAGAAATTTAATGTTGACCACGGAAGCATTCCAGAGTGCATGGATAAAGTCTTTGTTACTGACATTTAGATCTAAGTGAAACAAAAGAAATCAAAGTTTTTTTACGACAAAAAGATTAGTTCAGCTTGTGCCAAGAGCTTAATACTTGTGCTTGGATGTCACTTATAAGCTTTTATGGCACGGTTTTCCATCCATTATAATTGACTCAACTGATAGAACAAAAAAGTTTTATCCATTCTGTTTGGTCTTATGTACGCCTTTGTGTCAGAGCCAATTTTATTGAATTTAGTAGAAGTGGAAAATCTCCCGGCTAAACGTCCGAGAGGGAGACCTTGCAAAAACTCAATAGAATAAGCCTGTGAGCAAAAAATCTAGAAAAAATTAGTATTTTCCTTTTTTTTTTTCTTTTTTTTTATATTTTTTAAATCGTCAGTAAAAATAATACATATCATATATATATCAATAATACATATTGTTATTTAAAAAATAAAGAGATAAAAATTGGATCAGTATCATTTTTTAAAGGTGTTCCTTAAATAGAAAAGAAAATGTTTAATGTAGAATTAATTTCACAGAATTTTGTTGTATTTATTCAAATTAATAAAATAGGGAAATAAAAATTATTAATTGAAAATAATTTAAAATCAATTATTTCCAATCTAAAAAATAAATTAATCATTACATTTTTATATTATTAAATTTTAATTTGAATTCTACTGTTTTTATTGTAAACTACTAATTTAAATTTAATTTATTTAAATAAATTAATAAATAACATATTAGAGACAACCTTTTGATTTTTTATTAATTAGACAGGAAAAATATTTATTTATATTCTGGCATTTTACCATTATTCTTAATTTACGGAATTCATTATAGATTACAACTAGCTTTATATAATGAGAATATGAGAAATTGTTAATATTGCGTATCTAAATTAAAAATTAACTTAATGGCTTAATTAATATTTCTTCCAATTAGAGATAAAATAAATAATATCTCAATTTAATATCCTTGGTATGTTTATAAAAATAGAGTGGATTGATATGGTAAGATTTATTTTGAATAAAAATTGATGCAAAAATTTATTAGAAAAATTTTAGCTTTCCTTGATAATAATTTATATTAAATTCTTTGATCATAAGCTTACTGTTAAATCATTTTGAATGTCAATTAATTATAAAAATAAATGAATAAAAAAATTTCTAATTTTATTTAATATAATTTTTATAGCATAAGATTATTTATGTATTCAACAAACATATTTGGAACTTTTGTAGCTTCCGATGGTGGATGCATTTTAATATAGGTCAGAAACTGTTGTCTCCATCTTCGAAGTTCTGCCAAATTAACAGGTCTTATCAATTTTACCTTTGAGAAAAGATAAATTTTTTAATAAGAATAAGAAGAAAAGAATTTTTTTTACTTTTTCACTAGCCCCAGGGACAGAAACCTGATTGCTGGCTAATTGATTGTTTTGCAAAGTAAGTATATGCTTAATAAACATAGTTAAAAAAAATAATTATAAATAAGTATTTACTGTTAATATTTCTTGAGTTATTTTGTCAATATCATGTAAAAAAGTCGTATCAGACAAAGGTTTCTTGGAAAAAAAGATCAGATCTTCTTTTGTTAATTAAATTCTTACATTTAATGTGCTTTTGTTTGGCGGTGGCGCTTGCTTATTAAACAAAGTATTTGCTATATCCTCTATTGGCAAAGCTTCTGATGAATTAACCACATATAACGTTGAATCCCATCTATTTTTGGATTCGGGTGGTTCAAATCTCATATTCAAAACTTGAATTCTATAAAAAATCAATTTGATTTTGATAAAAAAATATCTTTACATCTCGTCAGAGTATTGGTCATTTAGATCTTTGTTTTTGTTTAGTTCCAAGCATTCTTCTATTGATCGATTTGAAAAAATCTAATTTAATCGAGGTTGGTAAATTAACTAAAATCAAATTGAGCAAAAAATATACCACACACTGAGGAGTTTGATACAGTTTAGATATACAAAACAGTTCATATCTATAGCCTTTTATGTAATTCAAATAATCTAGAATAACAACGTCTTCTTTGGACATAAATTTTTGAACCTCAGACTTAAGATTTGCTCTTAGAACTTTTTCACGGTCAGAGTCTTAGATTAAATTAATTATTTAAGAAACAAAAATAAAGTTTTTTTTAAAATTAATTAATAAATTATCAAATTTTTAATCAATAATTATTTTATTAAATATTTTTTTCTTGGTTCTGTAACTTACCTAGATAGAGTGAATTTTTCTCATTCATAAACGGACTCTCATTAATGATAACCACATTTTTATTTAATGAACGAAGATACTCAGCTAACTTATTTGCATAATAACTTTTGCCACTACTTGGCAAACCACACATCATCACAAATGGCATTTTTCTTTTCTATTTTTTGTATCCAAAAAACTTTAAAAATCTTCATGGAATTTTAGTTAATTAAAATTGAATAATATTTAATTTAAAGACTTGATAATTAAATTTAAGATTTAAAATGTTTTGATCTATTGGTAATAAGTCATTGAGTGGTCAAAAACTGGTGACAATTAAGTCTGATTGCCACGTTACAGGCCACCAGTTTGATTTTAAGTTGTTTTGGTTATTATTTTATTTATTTTTCAAAAAATAGTTGGTCACATCACCAACGTTTTAAAAAATTTTTAAAAAAGAATCTATTTAATTCTTAAATTTATTGATATATAATTTTTTGCACCGATTCTTAAACATCAATTTTTGAATTTTCAAATGAAAGAAAATTAGAGGCAAATACGATAAATTGATAAAATAGTTAGTGACGAATTAATTAAAATTTTATCACAGAATCATTGCAGCCAATTAATGCTAAAATTAATAATTAAAAAATTATTGTCCATTTATTTTTGAATAAAATGTATCTTATATTATTTTAATTTACATTTGTTTATTTTTTGTGTTCATTCAACTTTTCAAGAAGTTCCTCAGCATCTTCCGGGGTTTTTACTTTGAATAAAAATTTGCATGGGTTGGTACTGCTCACTCCAGGTATCTCTGGATGAGGTACGCAAACATAAGATACATCTTTTGGACCTATTTTGGTAATTGGAAAAACTTTGGACAATTTGACATTTAGAAGAATATTTGCCAACGAGGTATCAGCTCGAATGATTAATTGAGTGCTTTCACCATCTTTGATAGGTTTAATGAACAAATTTCCAATACCTCTGTCTACAAATTTTGATTCTTCCTCATTATAATAATACAACTTCATTCTTTTTTCATAAACAGATCCTTCTTCTTTTACATTGCTTGACTCTGGTTTTGGTGGTTCGTAAGGCTCTTCTTCGCCTTCTGCATCTCCACCAACCGCTGGTGCTCCTGCTCCAAAAGTAATTCCGCTTCCAAATGGACTAGGAGTTGAACCGAAAAGGTTTTTTGTTTCACCGCCAAGTGTCGATGAGAAAATACTTGATTTGTCGGAATTAAAAGTAAATGATGTTTTTGTAGCTAAAGAGGTTGTTGAAGAAGCTGCTGAAGAAGCTAAAGAAAAACTAAATGGGGTAGACGTAATTGGCTTAAATGTTAAACTATCTGATGATTTTTCTTTTGATTCATCTTCACTTTTTTTTAAGCTAGAAAAAATACCTTGCTGTGCTTGACCAAATGAGAACTTTTTGGACTCATCTTCCTGCTTTTTCTCCTCTATTTTTTCAGTATTAACTTCTTCAGCATTTTTTTTAAAACTGGAAATAAATCCACTAGCCGTAGAATTAAACGAAAATTTGTTTGATTCATTTTCGGGCTTTTTATCTTCTTTTTTTTCAGTACTGTCCACATTTTTAGTCGTATCACTCTCTGATGTTGTGCTCTGAGCTGAACCAAATTTAAAAAATGAAACTGAACTGGTATTTCCAAAAGAAGGGAAAATATTCTTTGCTGGACTAGCTTCAGTTTTTTTCTCTTCGACAGGCTTTGCGAAGCTATCTATTTTCGTCAAAATTGGTTCAGAAGACAGAAGAGAAGTCTTTTGTGGTTCTTTATTTTCAGTAGGTGTGGATTTTTTAAACAATGAGCTCTTTTCTTCTTCGATTGAAGTAACTGATCCAAACTTGAATGTGGTATTGGTATCCAAGGATATGGGAGTGAAAGGCTGATTAGCCGATTTGAAAAAACTTGGAGTTTTTTTATTCGAGTCAAAAACATCCTGATTTTCTTTTGCTTTGTCTTCAATTATGACATCAGGCTTTTCCACCTTTTCTTTATGACCATTTGTACCATTAATTGGTAGCTTAGTACCATTTGTTAATTTTTCAGAAGCTTCTTTGTCGCTTTTTTTGAATGAACCAGGAAAGAAATTCTTTTCCAAAAGAATTAAATAGTTAAAGTAATCAACAAATACAGGCGTTAGTAGAACCAAAGGGCTTTCTTCGACATGTTTGCTGATCCATTTAGAGATGTGCCGATTTAACTCGGCTAAAAGGCATGCATATTTGGTTTCTTGATCTGAACTTTCGCCAGATTCATTTAGCATTTCAATTGGAAGTTTGTACGAACGCTTACTTGTTCCATAACATCGTTCGTATAAATCATTTAGTTCAGTAATGAACCTCAATTCATTTTCACTTATGTTCTTGTTTTTAGGTAAAGACTCTTGCTTATCAGAGTCTGTGTTTTGCTTGCCAAATAAATCTGAACCGATTGAATTTGGTTTTGCTGACAGAGTAGTTTCTGATTTGGTTCCATTTGGCAATGAAGAGTCTATTTTATTTTCAGTAGTATCTTTTTTTTCCAGAGAAAACTTCATGCTAGTAGTCGATTCAGTAGACGATGAAGGTGTTGAGGAGGTGATTTCGGAAATCGGCTTGAAGGCAGTGAATCCCTTAAAGCCGGAAAATACACTAGGTGTTACATTTTCTTCGGCGGATGGTTTTGTAAAGAAGCTGAATGGCTAAGAAAAAAAAATGCTTTACTTGTTAATTTAAATGATTAAAATTATCTACCGATGGGGTAGTTGAAGTTGAAGTTCCAGACCCAATTTTTCTCTTAGCAACAAGTTTTTTGCGTGATTGGATATCGGTCTTTTGATTCTCATCCGATGATGTCTTTGCAAATTATTTTTTTTAACAAAAATACTCAAAGAAAATTCATTTACTTCTTCGATAATTTCCTCATCAGATTCATCATCATCATCAAATCTTGTTTTATGGTTTAAATTTGTTCTCCGTTTTCCCATTTTGTCACTTTTTTTTCTAATTTTTTTAAACTCAACTCAAATAACAAATTTATTTAACTTTATCTTAAATATTTTTATTTAAAAATTCAAATTAAACAAGAAATTAATTGAAAAAATATAGATTTTTATTTATTTGAGTATGCATGTGAGATTAATTTTATGATTTAATAAATAAAAAATTTAGTTGCAATTTTTATTAAAATAGCTTTAATTTCAAAATTTTTTCCTATTTTGTTTTGTTTTTTGCCAAAGTTCAAAACAAACATCACTTTGAATTAGCTTTGTTATTTATTATTAAAAAAATTGAAATTTTTTTCTCAAATCTGGTAGTGAAAAAAATTGACAATTTAAAAATTATCTTTTTACGACTTTTTTTATAAATTTTTTGTTAAATTTTATTTCGATAAAAAATAAAACTTAACCTAATTTTATATCTGCAAATCCTGCAAAAATATAATCGACGGAGATTTGTGCACAATACTTGGTTGTGGTCGAACGTAAGTTAATAAAAATTAAAAAATGTCTTTATATTAAATTAATTGATAATTTAACACATTTTTAAATTTTAAAAGGCTTTTAAAAATGATTATAAAATTAATTTATTTTTAAGTATGTTATTCTATTCGAATTTTTTTAATACATCAGTCAAATTCAAATTACTAATTGGTTTAGCACTAATTTAATCAGTCCAATTCGAGACTTTTTGTTTCTATAGTTTCAAATATTTATTCTTTTTTAAAAAACCACTATATGTATTAAGCACATTTTAATTCTTATATTTTTAAAATTCAAATTTTTTCACATAGCTAAAAATTTCTAGAAACTCCAAATGGATAAACCACAAATCATTCTCTACGCTCAGAAATCTCTCAACTACACTTTATTCGACTGTAAATGGATTCCATATAGCGCTAAGTTCGTCGTTCTGGGCAATCATGCTCGAGGAACTGGTGCTATCCAAGTGTACGAATTGGAATCTGGTGACATGAAGCTTGTCAAAGAGGTAAGCATTTTTAACTCAAATTTTAAGCAATATAAATAATTATTCAAAAAATAGACAGAAAAATTAAAAGCATTTAAATGTGGAACATTTGGGGCATCAAAAGTCGAGACCCGTCATTTAGCCACAGGCGATTTTGATGGTAATTTGAATATTTGGTAGGTTCTTTATGAAAGTGATTTATTTTATTAATGCTTTAAATTATAATTTAGGGATCTAGAAAAGTTGGAAACACCAGTCTATTCAGTAAAAGCTCATAAGGAAATAATAAACGCAATTGATGGTGTCGGCGGGCTAGGGATCGGCGAAGGTGCACCAGAAATTGTTACTGCAAGCAGAGATGGTTTGTTATTTATAAAGTTATTTGTTGTTTAATTAGAATAAAATTTTCTTTTTTAGGATCTGTTAAGATATGGGATCCGAGACAAAAAGATTTACCAGTGGCAGTTATAGAAGCTGCCGAAAATGAAACAAAAAGAGATGCTTGGACTGCTTGTTTTGGTACAAAAAGGATTTTAAATTAAAAAAAAAAATTATTTTATTTATTAAAGGCAATTCTTATAATTCGTATGAACGTGCCGTGTGTTCTGGTTATGATAATGGTGATATTAAGTTATTTGACTTGAGAAACATGTGCTTAAAATGGGAAACTAATGTAAAAAATGGTGTTTGTGGTCTTGAGTTTGATAGAAAAGATATAATTATGAACAAACTGTTGGTTACTACACTGGAATCAAAACTTCATGTGTTTGATATGAGAACTCAAAATGATGCCCATGGAGGTTTTGTTAAAGTAACAGAAAAAGCTCATGATTCAACTGTTTGGCTTGGCAAGCATCTTCCACAGAATAGAGAAATTTTTATGACATGTGGTGGAGGTGGTTCAATGTATCTGTGGAAATAGTATGAATTTTTTTTCTGATTAAATAAACATGTTGCTAAATTATTTAATTTTAGCAACTATCCATCTAATCGAGTGACCAAAGACTCAAATGGGGATGAAATGGGAGTACCTGGTACATTATCTCTACTACAAAACGTAGGATTATCCTCTCAGCCAATTTCTGGATTCGATTGGAGTCCTGATAAATTGGGTCTGGCTGTTTCAACTTCATTCGATCAAACTGTTAGAGTCACTGTTTGTACCAAACTGAATACCATCTAGTTTTTATTTTTTTAAATTATCTTTTTTATTTAAATAAAATCCTTCATAAATACTTTGGTCTAAAATTTAGCTTTTAACTTTATTAGATTTATTTAATTTATTGGTTAAATCAAAATTTTGACTTTTATAATAAAATTGTTAACTACTTTTATCTAGAAAATCAATGTAAGCAAGAATGAAAGCTTTATAATTTCGAAAAAATCACAAAAAAATAAAAATGTCAAAATCAACCATTTCGGTCGGATTAGTCTCTTTATAAATCTTAATATTGATCTCTTTATATCATCTTAAAATTAATTTTTAGAGATTTTAAATTATTGCTAATCCTAATTGAATAAAATTGATTTCCTTAGCAATAGCAATAAATAAGAAAATTTAAATTTTCATCTTGAATAATATTTAAATAGATAGTTATTTATGTTTTTAAGGAATATATTTATCATTATTTTGGTGAAATTGTTTCAAGATGTGGCCGATTTCCATTATCAACACTATTCAAAAAAGGTCTCCTTTTCTGACCTATTGTTGCCAGTCGTTTTACCAGTATGTGCTTTCATTCTCTTCTTCTTTAAATGATTTCAGACTATCTATTCGTTTCAAGGCTTTAAGAGCTTTTTTTTTAATTAAAACTAAAATTAATCCAATTAATTTTTCAACAATATTTTTTAAAAATACTCTAGACTTATTTAGGTAAAAAATTTTTTATCTAGAAATTTTATAATTTTTGATATAAACAGCAGTCAAGTTTAACTTCTTTTTATCAAACTAACAATCTAATAAATTAAAAAATGTCACAATTTTAATTATAAATAATTATTGTAATTATTTAATGTAAATAAAGACACTTTAGAAAGGAACTTATTGAAGACTTGGTGTATTGAAATTTTATGACATTAGATCTAACGTCGGAATGACTCAATCTTGATAAGATAGTATGTAAATTTGGATTATTAATGTATAATTACATAATTAAATGAAATAATATAAATATTTTTAAGTTCTTTGAAAAGCCTAAAAAATGTGAGGAAATAAAAAACCAAATTTAATATCTTTTGCTTGATTTGTTTTTGATTAAAAACTTTGATTTTGTTTATATAAGCTTAATTTTGAATTAAAAAGAAAATTTTATTAAATTTATTTCACATTTGTATGATTATTTAACGCTAATGATTTCTAATTAATCGATATAGCTGTTTGCGTCATTTTTTGTTTTATTTAAAATTTTAAGAATTTAGTTTAAAAATACAAAGGATAAATTTAATGTATGCAATAAATTGAGTAAATTATTTTATGAGTGCTTGATATATTTTTTAATTACTAAAACTTAATTAGTATTTTTAACAAGATGAATTAGATTGAATTTTCTTAAATTTAATAAATAAAAGGAATTTTCGAATCGATAATCTTTAAAAAATCTACGTCAATTATTTTAAGATTAGTTTTCTGGATCTGATGAAATATATTTCAGCTTTTTAAGAATTATATCAGTTTTTTGTGCAAAAACCCTAGTAATAATAATTAATTTTTTCAAAATAAATTTTTGATGTTCCTAATTTAATATAAGGCATTTAATAATTGATGAACTTACCTCTAAAAATGATGTTAATTACTTACTGGTAAATTTTCAATAAAATATGCTGTCTATAGTGTTTAAATTGAAAAAAATTATTAACTTAATTCAAAATGATTGAATGTAAGTATCACTTGAAATTTTTATTTTCTACTTAAAAATCATTGAAGCAAGTTAAGTGAGCTTAAAATGCGAATAAAGCTAAATTTTCATTGATTTAAATGTTGTGCAATTTAAAGGTTTTTAATAATTAGGATAAGAATGCATATATTTTTTTCTCTTTTTGGGCTTAAATTAAAATTATCTAAAATAAAAATCGATATTTCTCCTTACGTTCCTTTTAAATAAAATCAAATATTAAGATATATTATTAGTTGGTAATTTTTAAATATCACCTTATTGAAAGTAAATGTTTGCATTTAAAACTAAATAATGTTCAGTTATTCAAATAGATTTCGTCTCCATTTACGTTAGTAAGCAAAATGGTTGTTTATACTTTTTGAAATAAATGAGATCAAGAAATGTACAGATTAAAAGTTATTTTGATATTTTTTTAGACAATTTCTTAAAAATAATTTATAGATAATCATTAAAGGGTATTTTTTGCAAGAAACGAAGGTAAAAAACTATGGTTCAATTTTTTATCTTTTTTTTTAAATACAAATTTTATTTCATTTCTGTATGACAATTACTGCTTATTATTTTCGACCAAGTGTCTTTCATTCATTTAAAGATCTGTTCTTTTTTTTTTAATTGAAGTAACTAGAACAAAATTTGATTAACTTGTAATTAATTTAAAATTATTTGGTTTGATTCCCTCATATTATTTGTGTGTTTATTTTTGATAGAAGAATGTCTCGGTAGACGTTTGATAATTATATATTTTTGCTACTACATAGATCATAAACCCATTTTCCCAATAATTATTCTATTCTTATTTGATAATGAATCGTTTTTTAAACTTTGTTTAAGAATAAGAGAATAAATTTTATTTTATTTTTTTAAACTTATATTTTAATTGAAATTAAATGATTATGTGAACAAATTGATGTCTATTTTTTTTTATTGAATTAGAATTTAGAGTTTTCGGATGTGAATATTTTTTCCTTATCTATTAATTTTTTTGCAATTTATTGATTTATTTTATCAATTTTTCTCTGAATAAGAAAATTAGATAATGAAAATAAAATATTCTAATGTGGTTTCATAGAATATTTTTAATTTTTATTAATCAAAAAAGAGTTTAAAAGCTTCTGGAATTAAATGCGACCAAAAATAAGCTCAATTTTTTGAAAGATAAATTAAAATAATTATTAAAAGAAAGTTTTCAATAAA
Source organism: Brachionus rotundiformis (assembly GCA_016802295.1). Classification (NCBI taxonomy): domain Eukaryota; kingdom Metazoa; phylum Rotifera; class Eurotatoria; order Ploima; family Brachionidae; genus Brachionus; species Brachionus rotundiformis. Next base: position 1,938,967 of record JAESIW010000137.1, read on the forward strand.
ATACAACTTTGCTAGCTCGTATTCCATCTATTTTCGTGACGAATTCAGTTAATTTGAATAATTGAATTAAATTAACTCGACAGCTTACAAAAATATTTTTTTAGTAGAATTCTTTTTTTATAGATTAGACAGTGTAAAAAACACTTTCTTAATCAACAAAGTTAACTACAGTATTTCTCGCTCGAGCATCAAACATGCTATCGCATTGGTACAATCACGACAATTTGGGAAACAGTCTCAAAGTAATTTATTATAATTTTAGATTTAGCATTAAGTTAATCAATTTTTAAACATCAAGTCTGTCAAAAGTGCAGCCAACATGCCTAAAATGGAATCAAGTTTTTTGAAGTATGATAAATTTTTTTAGATTTTAATTACAAGAATACCATCATTTAAAACTCATGAGATAAAGAAAAGATAATTTTTAAAAATTGGTTATCAATCAGGAATTTATTTTGGTTTTTTCCAATATATTACCATAATTTTTAATATCTAGTCAAAGTCAAAAAGATCAATTTTAATAGAAAATATTAAATTAAAAATGATTGAAAATTTTAAATCTTAGGGTTCCAGAGACTCAAGGAAATTCTATTTTGTTACCAAAACAACAATCAACAGCTAGTATTTCGAGTATGAACAGTAATAAAGGAAGTAATATGAATTTGCGAGATGGATCGCCCAATTTTCGTGTACCATGGAAAATTATAGTTCTTGGAGACGCTGGCGTCGGGAAAACGTCCATAGTAATTTAATTTTTTTTATTCGTATATATATTAAATTTAAATCAATTTGTAAAATATTTAGCAAATTTTATTAAAAATAAAATCAAATTAGCTAAGATCAATTTTCAAGTTCTTTTATTTTAATTAATTATCTAGATAAAGCAATATTTGAATGGAGATTTCAACACAAATTACAATCCGACTGTTGAAGATAGCTATTTGCACAATATCACTCTTCCAGGTACCTAGAAAAAAAATATTTCAAAATGGATTTTTTAAATTCATTTGATTTTTAGATGGTTTAAATCAATGTGTAGAAATTTTAGACACTTCAGGCTATTATCAATTTCCGGCTATGAGAGAACTTAATATCCGATCAGGCACTGCTTTTATTCTAGTTTTCGATCTTTCTAAAGAAGAAACTTATAATAGCTTGGTTGAACTTCGTCAAATGATATATACGATTAAAAGTATATATTTAAAATAAAATTTAATACTCAGGTTTTGATTTTTCGATTTAGATACAGAAAATATTCCAATTGTTTTAGTTGGCAACAAATCAGACCTGAACATCGAAAAGACGAAAAATTTTTCGGGCTTTGAGGAGAAAATTGAGTTCCAATTTGTTCAATCAAGTGCTAAAGAGAACATAAATGTTTCTCAAATATTTAAATTAGTTGTTAATTTGATTTTGAAGGAAATTGAGGAAACCAGAGAGGCCTTGAATGCGGCAGCTAATATTTCACGTAGAAATAGTACAATATCATTTGTGAGACGCATTAGCACTCACAATTTGATGGGATTTAGAGCTGATCGGAGATATTCTGAGCCAGTTTGTGTTGAACCAACTTCTGGAACAAAAGAGGAAAAAATAAGCAAAAAGTCTGATAAAAGCAGCAAAGATTCATCTAAAGGATTCACTACTCCAACTAAACGAAAGCAAAAAAATTGTATCATTTCTTAGCCAAAGCCAAATTTTTATCGCCTGAAAAAAATACTTATCTAGTATCCCCTTTTTTTTATTGACGTGTAAATTATTGCTGGGAAGCAAAAAATATGATCGTTTTATTTGTTATTTTTACTTTTTTTTTATATTTTAATTTTTTTAAACTAAATTCAATATGAATAAAATAGTTATTTTCATAGCGTTGTTTTTATCTGCAAAATCAAATGAAGATCCAGTGTCTGGATTAATAGAAAATGGTGAAATAGTTAAAATTAGAGGCTACTACGAAAGTCCAGATACTGACATATTCTTAAAAAATGATCCATTAATTTCAAGACCAGCAAAGTTTGTTGACTATGCTGATGGTCTTAAAAGACTATTCAATGATTGGAATATTGGTGAATTAAAAAAAAATTTGGCTCTTTCAGTTTGTTACGGAAATTTAACTCAATTTATAAAAAATGATAATATCCAAACAGAAACTAATTTATATAAATTTTTATCACATTTTGATGAATACGCTTCACCAACAATTACTAAATTTGACATGCCACTTTTTATCAGGTAACCAATCTACATTTTTTAATCTATTAGTAAAAAAGCTACTTTTAAAAATATTTAATAAGATAAAAATTTAAACAGATATTGATAAACTTTTTTGTAAGGGAAGATTTGATTTTACCTTCGATATTAGATTGTGAATATTTAAAAAATCGATTTGCTGAAGTGGTAGGTCTTATATAAAAATTAAACTACATATTAAATTAAAATATTTAGCAAATGAATTTTTACATGAACTTTGAAACTCATTCTCCGTTCGAAAAAAGTGATCTTGATCAATTGGTATGCTTGCTTAAAGGTAACTTGACAAGTGTTCTTTTGAGACCTGAGGAATATGATAAAGTATTTTATCGTTAATTTAGTAAAATCCTACTATCTCAATCAAATTTTATTTCAGTTTGTGCTCAGTCAAAATTCCAAAGATGACTTAAAAAAAGTAAAGCATAGTATTGGTGAAATCGAAAAAGGACAATGTTTTTTTATTCCATCTAATTCGTAATAGAATAGAAAATTTAATAGAAATTATAAGATTGTATTAAAGATATTATGCAATAAAAACAAATGAAGCTTGGTTTTATTCAATTTATTGGATGCCAGTAACCGTACCAGTAAATGAAACCGATTGCTATTTACCTGAGAAAAAATCATCAGAGACAAAATTGTCTGATTTAGCATTTAAAAAAGACTTTAGAAAGGCTAACCGAGAAACTAAAACAGGATTTGTGTAAATTAATTGAGTGAATTAGATTATTTATTAATAAATTTTTAAATTTATTTTTAAGCTCATATTTTTTAATGTATCTTGATTCAGATCAACCAAATGGAATTAATAAGGACGATTTTATTGAAAAAATCAAGAAAGATACAACAATAATGAATTCGATTCAAAATTGTGATAATCAATGCCCATTCATTTTAAGCAAAGTTAAATTTAATTTTTTATAAACTCATTTTTTATTTAACAATATTTTAATAGCTATTTAAAGAGTTGGATACAGACAATGATTCAATTTTTTCAATAAGAGATGTCTTTAATTTAGATTATAATTCAGCTTTAGAATTGAATAAAAAAATTGAAAAAAACATACAAGAATTAGGGCAATCTTTTGTGGGTCAAATCGAAAATCTAAAAAAGGTTAGTTTAATGTTGAAATTTTATTTTTGAACATAAACTTTATTTATATTTTTAAATCAAGTCATTTACGCAATTAAAAAATTTAGCCGAACAACATGGCATGACCGATAAATTAACGTCACTGCTTAAAGAAAAGCTTAAAGATTGGAAGAATAATCTTTCCGAAGAAGAACAAAAAAAATTTGCAGATATCGAATTGGATAAGATATTCGAAAAATTGTTTAATTTTAACTCCGATATAGAGAGCAATGAAAGATCTAAAAGAAGAGATGAAGCAAGAAAGTTGGCTGAAGAGAATAGAAAAAATTTAGAGACCAAAGAGGATAAAAACCAATCTTTTCGTGAAATAGACGAAAATGAAGAAACAGAAATTTTTGCTGATGATGAAGATAATAACAAAGACGAACTTTGAATATTTTTTGGAAAATCTTCTAATGATCACTTAATTATAAGAAATTTTGAAAATAAATTTTTAATTTAAATAATTATCCAAAATTTATGAAACCCGAAATCATAATTAGAAAGCTTTTAATCATTCATTAATGTCTAAATATAATTGGCAAGTAAATTTAAAATTGGTTATAAATGCTTTCAGATATAATTTTACTGAAAAGCAGTTATCAATTTAATTAGATAATAAATTAAAAATGTTATCAATTATTTATTTATATTAATTTTAACTAAATAAAATTAATTACCTGTTTTTCAACAAATTCGTCTTTTCTAATTATCTCTCTCTTTGTTCTAGTATGCCATACAAATATCTTTTATAAAACGTTAATCTGACAAAAAATTAAATTAAAACTTAATCAAACTTTTGAACAATTATTTGCTTTTGGTTCTAAATCATTAACTTTTATATTTATTCGCTTTAAAAAACTTCCCTCCAAGTCCATTTTAGTAAATCTTTCAAAAAAGCTATTATCATATTGATACAATAATTCCACATTAAAGGCAAACGAAGCCATATCTGTTGGAATATATCGTTTTGGATTGTAAGCATAAAACCAGTCAATTATTTTGTCATTTTTACATATCGGAGCTTCATATTTTAGACCACCAACTAAGCCAACTGGCCAGACTCCAATTTTTTTAACAGACCGAATCTAAAGAAAATATAGATATTCATTAATTGATAAATAAATATTGTCAATTACTTCTTCAAATAGCTTTAGACTATAAGAATTATCATCATCGGCAAAATAAACTATTCCATTCAAGGGTCTATGTTCTTTTAGCCAGTATATAGCTTTGTTGCGCTGTTCAACACCTTTGTGAGCACTGGTATATTTAGGTTTATCTAGTTGGAGAGTTTTTTCGGCTAAATGAATTATATCCAGATTGGATTCCATAGCAAAAGTAGCTATTTTGTTCGATTTGGTTAGAGAATCTTCCACAATTATCCATACTACCTTAGGTACTAATAAGAGTGTATTTTTAAGTCTGGTCAGATCAGCTATTTGAGTTTCTCGTAAATATGTAGGAGTTATAACATAAATTGTTGGCATTTCATCATAAATTTCAAAAAATTGCAGCAAATATTTACATGAGTAAATTTTTTTACAATTCTCTATTCTTTGTTTAGTTTGACTTTTATAAATTTGATCATTTATTTGAATAATTAAATTAGTTTGGTTCTTAACTATCAAGAAAAATTAAAGTAATAAGTTTAAATATTCAAAAAACTTACGATAAAGTATTAAAAATATTATAATTCCAACAATCATATAAATATATTCTATTTTTTTCATTTAAGTAAAATTTATGTTATTAATAGATGTGCTAATTAATTATTTCAGATATTTTTCAAAGAAATGTTTTTTGAGAAATGAGACAAAATTTTTATTTTGCATATCTTTTTTTCAGAAAGTAAATTGAATTGAATAAAGTATAAGTATATGACTTTCTGTAATTTAAAGTAGTATTCAAATCAAAGCAGGATTTTTCCATTAAAAAATAAAATGGTCCATTAGCTATTTTAATTAAAAAAGTAATATTAGAATATTTTTTCAAAATTAAATATAATTGTTAGGACATAATTTTCAAATTAATTTTAAAGACTACCTTAGATGACAATATTTTTTCAAAACAATTATTAATAATATTTTTTTAGGTAATCATAATCATATAAATTGATATAGATAGAAAATAAGGGAAAAATTTGTTTTTATTTTAATAATAGAAACAAAAAACAAAAGTTGAAAAATCTATGTCCATATTGGAACTCATATGTATTTTATAATCAAAAGTTTATAATTGGTCTTTGTTTACACAAACATAAAGTGAATCTGTATTTTTTTGAAAGAGCTAAATAATAAAAGATTCGCTTTTATTTCAATTTTTTGCACATCCTCGTTTTTACTATTGCCATTGACCATAGGTCAATAATGAATTAATAAAAAATTGTCAAAAATAAATTTTATTTGATTTTCTCTTAAAATTAAAAAAATTAAATATTTAAACTATAACCACCATTTAACAATATTTAAAACCATAAAACAAAAATTAAAAAATATTTATACTTTAAAAAATCAATAAGTTCATTTGCTGGAACACTTTTGAAAAAAGGCCTGCTAAATAATTGACCATTTTTTTTTTCATTTTCATTTTCATTTTTTAAAAATTTATTCAAAATAAATTAAAACAAATCCGGTAGAAAAAATAATGGAAAAAAAGCCAAATTTACATCCAATTCCCCAATTATATACCATCAAATAATAAATGAATATTATGGAAAAAAAAGAGAAAAAATCCGAGAACACTAATAGATTTTGGTAAATTAATTTGGTGAGAATAATAAACAATAAAATAATACACTTACAAAATTGACAGTAAAATTATTCAATTTTAAGATAGTTTTAATATTTGAATATGTCGAAAGTCGGTAAAGGCACTTTTGTTCATGAAAATTGCCACATATATTAAATTAGCTTTAAAAATTTTAAGCTAATAATTTATTAATATAAATTGTTTTTTAACATCTTTCATTAGCTAACCTATTTAATAGAACGAGTAGAAATTTATTGATAGGTAGCCGAGTCATCTAAATCAGAGCCCAAAATAGATGGTATTATGGAATCGATCTGAACATTGCCAATAGCATCGTTAAAAAATACTTCTTCCATTATCACTGTATTCATTCGTTTTAACGAGGCTATTTTCAACAACAAGCGCTCGGCTCGCTCTGTGTCAAATAAAGTTTCGGTTTTCTTATCCTTTCCTTCACTATCAGCTTTTTCCATGTTATCATCTGATTCAGTTTTGCTATTATTTTTGTTTATGTATTCTCTCAGTTGTTTACATGCCAAACTTCGGAACGATTTTACTTGTTCTTTGAATGTTAGGGTTTTTTGAGCTTTTGAAAATGGTTTGCTCAGATTATTGTTCATATCATACTGGTTTTGTGACTGAAAATAATAATTCAAACTTATGGAATCTAAAATTTAAACTTATAGATAAAATTGTGACTTGAGTATGTTAAAAATAGCTTGCCTGTATCAAATAAAGATATGAGCTTTAAATAGGCATACTCGACTTGGTTTAACTTGAGTCGTTCACAGTCGTTTATGAATGTTTGTAAGTAAAACAATTGTTCATTTATGATCGAGTATTTTCTATTCGAATTGTTGTTTTGGTATTTGACATTTAAATTGGCCAAAAGTGTTGTCAAAGACAGAGATTTTGAACATTGTGACATACCCAGAGCGAATACGTCGAACCAATTTTTTTGCAGTAAAACTATCTGAACATCAATACTAGACAAAAAAAATATTAGTTCAATTTCTTAAAATAAAATTTTTTTGAGTTTAATTTTTTTTCTAATAATTTATTTTTATTAAAAAAAATATAAGAAAAAAATAAAACTTACTCTAATAATTTGAATGCATTGTTGGAATTTTTGACCCATTCAAACGATTGAAGGAGTAAACGAGAGGCTGATTGAAGAATAAAATTTTCACTGAATGGCAAGATAGGTGCCGAAATTGAAAATTCAACCTGCTGTTCATTTACCATGTTTTCACCATTTAGTTGTTCCCATATTTTCTTTTCATTGGCAAGTTCGGTTTGTAAGTCATCGCCTTTTAGCAGGGTGCTCAAATTCTTAAATAAAACAAAAATTAGATTCTTAATTATTGTGAAGGAAATTGAGTTTACGTTTTTGTTAGAGGCTGCCCTTGCCAAGCTGTCAAATGCTTTCAGAATGGCGTCCTTTTTGTTAACTGTCTGCACTTGCTCTTCAGTTTCATTTTCGACTTGACTGAATAAAGAGTTTGGTGATGTGGTTTCATTATTTTTCTTGACAAACAATTGTTCATAAATGGCAAGCTTGGACTTAGGCGAAAAATTCTTCTGGTCATTTGACAGAGAGTTGTACACAGATGACGATGATAGGATTGAATTGTAACCTGAGGAACACGAACTTGATGATATGGATGAAATTGGCGATGAAGATTTAAAATTAGAACCTGAATTTTGTTCCCCTTGAGCATCGGGCTTCGCTTCATCCACATTCGAACCGCCATCTTAAACTAAAACCTGAAAGCAACATTCTTAACACTGGTTGTTTCAGAATAAGCTTACAGAATTTTCCCCTTGGTTTACCTACAGTATTTTGGATATTAATTGAGCTCTCTTTGCTTTTACCAATCAATTTTTGATTATTCACTTGTGCACTAGGGTCCAAGTTCATCGAACCGACAAAAGGTCTTCTCTCATTTTGCACAGCTTAAGTAAAGATATGATATAGTCTAAAATTTAGTTCAATATAATTTATCCATTCTATTTTGGTGAGTAACTTATAGGAACATTTTTTCAGTTTTTCTATGGCTTTATGTGTATAAGTAAAAAGTATATATGATAAAACGACTTTCATTCAAACTTGAATAAATTTAAAATAATACATCAATATGTCAGAGTCATATTTTTTAAATAAAGTCTTAAAAAATATTTTAAATTAAATTTGATCATAATTGACTTAATTGATCTTTAGATTTTTTTTGAAGCTTTAATTAGACTTGAGAGTTGTCCATAAGTTATAGCATGGCTATCAAAAGATTTATGACTTTTTTATATTTTTTGCAAAAATTCACAATCAAACAATTTTTATACGTTTTATCTTATTTTAAGAATAAATTTTGATTACTCTAGGGCTAACTGAATGACTTATATCAAACTCAATAATAATTTTTCTTTTTAAATTATCTTTTTTTTATCTGTTAAGTAAAGTGTTAATCAGTCTTTAAAGATCTTTTAATTTTTTTTTAAATATCGGGTAACCTATAACAAAAATATAATCATAAATTTTGTTTTATTAAAGTAACAATTTAAATGAATATTTTAAAGGTAAAAATCTTATTACCTGTCTAATAATTACATTACAGCAATTATCTTCATTGATATGAACTATTATCTTATGACCAAGTCGTTTTTAAAAAAAATATAATTTTAAGTGCAGTAGCATAGTTGTTTAAACATTCTATACATATAAACGAAAAAAGTTTTTATGTCAAAGATATTTATTTGTGAAATTTTATGAGAATAAAGTTCGAATTCCTGTTTTAAAAATTTAATAATTTTGCTTCTTTTGACAAGCAAACACTTTTAATTTATCAAAAAATTAAATAAACATTTTTGTGTTCATTAACCTATCTTACTTTTTGTTCAAACTTTACCTAAAGCAAATAAGCGTGTGTAGGGGAACAAGTTAACTTGCCAACAAATTTAGTTATAAGCTCATTTTAATAATCTATGCAATAATTAGAAAAATTTCTTGGTCAAAATTTAACATTTTTTCAACAAAAAACTTTATTCAAATTTTAATGCGAAATAGAATCTAAAATTCAAGCTTAACTTTTTCTGACATAAAAATATTTTGTAACAAATGTCAAAATTATGGTAACATTTTTTTCGTACTTTTATCTCTAAATAAACACAAAGTGTTTTGTTTTTTTAGCCATAAAATGCCAATCAAATAAAATCAATAACAACTCCCAATCAACTCAATGCTAAACAATCTATGAAGCAGATAAAGCCTAATTAATTTATTTTATTAGTCCCTAGAGTTAGTCAAACAAAATAACAAAACAATAATTTAAAAGTACTTTTAGAAAAGCAAAATTTACTTAACTAATGTTCAAGTTAAAAACTAATTTTGAAAAAAAATCTCAACTGGCTCACCTTCTACTTTCATTCCAGAAGCGAGACACTTTTGCCATCTGCACGATTGACACCGGTTTCTCATTGTCTTATTCACAATGCATCTATTAGATCCAAGACAAGTGTACTTGACATTTTTTCTAACTGAGCGCTTAAAAAATCCCTTACATCCCTCGCACGACACAACACCATAGTGTCTACCTGATGCCTTGTCTCCACATACTATACAAAATAGTAAGCTAGTATCGACTTCTTCATCGTTTATGCTTATTTTGGAATTGGCATTCGAGTCGTATCCTTGAGGTGAGAGTTTATTAAAAAGCTTTGAATACTGGTTGTTTGATTGATTATTGGACGTGGCGGCCACGACAGCAGCAGCTGCAGCTGCGGCTGTTCGTTCAATGTCGGTGAAATTTTTGTGATGTTGAATCGAATAGTCCGAGTTTGAGTGTTGTGTCATCATTGGACTAGAGCTGCTTTTGGTCATTGTTTGTGCACTGTTGCGACGCTGTAGGTTCTTGTTGTGCAAAAACTGCTGCTGTAAAATAAGCGATATATTGTCCGTATTTACAGTGGTAAGCAAATTGGAGCCAGAGGCTTGTTTGAGCAGTTTGTGTTTAAGAGAGTCCAGTTCGGCGGCATGGTCGATATGCTGCGAGTCGTCGGCGTTTGCCTGTGTCTCGTCGCCGTAGTTCTCGAACTCATCACTGTTCTCGCCTTGATTGCTGTTGAAAGCCGAGGACGGCGACGAAAAGCTGTGATTAGAGACATTGTCATCGTCGTTCTTGGCCTCGTCGTCGACCTTGGTCGACATTTTTATCTTCCTAAACTTGCTTGACTTAGGCTCTTCGTCAAAATCATCTTCTTGCATCACCTGATTGTTATAGGTGTACAGCCTGTGCAGAATTTGATTGTGTTCGAGCGACGGCGCCGCATACTGATTGTACTGCTCGTAAGCTGGGCCGCCAGCCGACTCCTCATAGAACCGGCTCAGATTAGACCGTTTGTTCATTATTGACTTGGTGCACGGCTGCTTCGAGCTCGAATAGGTCTTTTCGGCGTATTCCGAGTCGCTGGCCTGGCTGTGCGCGCTGCCATTCGGGCTCATCAGCTCTGTCTTTACATTGTCCATGTAGTTTTTTTTGTACTGTGACTCGTACTGGTCGTACTTGAACCGCTTGGGCGCATGGCTCCCGTAGTGGTTCGGAATGCTCGATTCTTGCTGTTGATTCATGCTGGCCGAGTTGAGGCCGGGCGCCATTGGGTCCGGATATGTTTGCATTTATTTTTTATCTAAAGAGTTAGAATGACAAAGTAAAAACATGCATTTAAGTGACTTGATAAATGAACAAATCAATATTACATTGCCTATAATAAACATAATTTCGTATATAAATATATTTTTTTCTATTTTATTTAAAATGGTTAAAGAGAAAGAGTGAGAGAACAAAAGGAGCTTGAGAGCAATAGGCTTAGGAAAAATATTGAACTAATAGTTTATTTTTGCTCTTAACATCATCATCTTCATCATCATGGTTTAATTTATCGATTTTTCGATAATTTGTTGAATTTTTAATTCCCAAAGCCTCTGATCTAAATATAATTTCCTATTTATCCATAAAGTAAATCACGTGTACCAACAACGCGCTGTTTGCGCCTCATTTGACTCCTAATTTATGCACGAAAAGCTCTTAACAAGCTAGTTGTGCCTAGCTGGCCGAGACACCTGTCTAATCCTGTGGGGCCGCCGGCATGCAATCACGTGATTCGCCAAACTAGCTAACTTTGGCAACGCTCTCCGATCTAGTCTAGAGTGCAAGCATAATTTTTTTCTCTTATTAAAATAATTTATATAAATCTAAGTTAATTTATTACTAAGAGAGCAAATAAGAGTTCGTTTGTTTTGTGCGAAGTGACCTGGCCTGTCGGTTTGGTATATCAATAGACCGGCTTTGGATAACTACAATTAACTCTATCTAAAAATAAACACTAAATAACAAACAACAAGCTTGATAATTTTGCCATCATCACAATAGAATAAAAAATAACTAATTTAAAAAATATAATTTATGAACTTAATTCAAAGTTGAAATTTTAAAGAGCTCCCCGCACACTTAAATATGCTTGCTTGTTTAACTTAACAACGTGCTAGCATCGAAGGACTCGTGTACAATATTCAACTAAGTGAGAGACTTGACTCGGTGATGAAATTTTGATCGAAAACTACTTTCCTAGAAGAGAGAATAGAAAAATCGATTTTTGTTAATTTGTTGTTAAATTTTATTTATATCAACAATGTTGTGTTATATAATTTGAATGAATTATGCTAAGCTTATTTATCCTAATGTGCCTCGTGTCCGACACCCGGCACCACTTCTCCAACTTTGTAGATTCAAAATCTAAAGTGCACTTTTTCTCTTTCTCTTATTTTTTTCTTTTATGAAAATAGCAAAAATAACATATATAGAAAATAGATTTAAGGTAAAAAAAAACTTGTGTGTACAAAAATAACTCTTTTTTTTTAATATTTACTTAGAAACAAATTTCGAAATAACACCGATTTCCTACAGCCCTTGAGTGTTGCTCTTATCGCATTATTCTCTCTCGCCTTTGCCAAGCAATTCGATTCATAATTAAGGTTTAGCTATGTTGTTTTGTTGTTTAGAATTTGCCACAGCACTATTTAACTTGTTCAATAAAAAAAAAAAAAAGAAAATATAAAAAGCTTTTTTTTTCTCTCCTCTCTTTTCGTTCTCTCCTTAGAATAAGTTGACGTCTATCTTTGCTCTTTAGAATTTATTTCAAATTATAATTTATGCCTTTAATGATGTTACTCTTTAAACTTGTGATCGAAATTCCAATTCTAAGGCACTGACCTAAAAGTTGTACTCATAGAACTATTTGAAATCGAACACTTTTAACCCGGATAAAATTGAAACAGAAATGCTATGAAAAATGAGAACAATCGTTCTAATTAATATTTCAGGTCGGGGTTAACTATGATATTCATTAACATAGAAAAATTTCATATTTGCATGAGAATTTTGTACGCAAGATCAGCCTAGCTTTTTGAGGTCATTTCGCATTATCTTAAATTTAGATTTCGTCTTTTTTCGGGTCATTTCAAATCCTAGCCCGACACATATTTCAATTTGAAATTAAGTTGACATGTCGATCTGGAGATTGACAATGTGAAAATTTGGCCATTATTAACCCAAATATGGCTCTCTCAAATGACCTTATATTTGAGCTAAATTATCAATCATTTATTTGGCCTTAAGACTCGAGCTCTGTGAATGCATAGCTTGGTCGAACTCTTAGCCAAGTTTTTCTACTAATAAAATTACCTTTAACACTTATCTAAATTGAAAATAACAAACCTAAAGTAAAATTTATTTTTCTAAATGAAACAAAATAAAAAAATAAAGCAAGCTAGAGATTGTTTATACATTCATTTATATTAAGCATGTGACCCTTTTATGCACCTATAGCTTTTTATGCTTTCTTAAATTTTGAGAGCTGCCTGTTCAAATTTTGACTAAAAACTCAACTACAAACAGCAATTAGGTTGATGCAAAAATCCATAGAAACAAATAAATCTTTCAAAATAAGTCACGGTGTTCTGTGAATGAACAGCAATTAAGATGCTCAGGCTGCAAGACTCGATCAGAAATCAAGTATCAAATTTGAGAATCGAAATAAAATACCATTTCTTATATTATGTGTTATATAATACTTTGCTTTGCATAAGATGTAGGCTAGTATTGATTTTAAGTTTTAATAAAATTTATTTCCTAGTAAAAAAATTATATGATTAAATACCACTGTTATTTATTCCTGATTTAAAAGAACAAAATATCAAATGTATTATTTGTAAATTTTTAGAAAAAGATAAATATAGATTTTTTCTCATACATAAAATATTTTAATATTTGTTTTCAAATTAGAATATTTGAAAATTGCTCATTTGACAAGAACGAGAATTTGGTAAACTATTAAAGAAATTTACGATACGGACTAGTAAAATTTGAACACGCCATTGAAAAAGTGCAATATTAAACATAGAAATTATTTGCTCATATAATGATAAGGCCTTAGACTAACAATTTAGGATTTTTTGACAGATATTAGTGTAATTTTAAGGTTTAATGAGATTTTTATTTTTTTTTATAATGGGCAAAATACTGGGAAAATTTGATTACAATCAACTTTCTTGTTAGCTCTAAATAATGTCAGAAGTTTAAACTTCAAGATTCAGTCTTATTTAAATTAAAAATATTTATTGTTATTTTTTAAGCTCTTAGCGTTCGTTCATTAATTAGTTTTTAATTAATAATAAAAACTTAAATAATTAATTTTTAAATAATTTCTACCTTTATTTTATTATTTTTTTGATAGATCGTACCAATCTAGTTAAAATTACCTTGAATTGGTCGTTAAAAAACTGTCACTTGGTTTTTTATATTTCTTTATTTTCCATTGACTTACTTATGTTTGAGAGAAAAGGTTTTACAGTAAAATTCTGGTTTCTAAGCGATTGAAAATTTTGTAAAATTAATTAATGTTAAAAGTATATATCCCTAGAATTTTAATTTCTCACCAAAAGTTAAATCTAATGCTAAATACTAAATATCCAAAATATAAACTATGCCGATTTATATTTATTGGAATTTCCATTTGTGATTGTTATAAACGATTGCATTTCTTATAATAAAAAAAGACTTAATGTATTTCTAATAGAATATACTGCCACTTATTTTCATTATAAAAAGTTTACCTTTTTACCTTTAGTAAAAATTCAGTTATTAATCCTAAAAAGTTAAATAGAGTAGTTTTTAAATAATTAAATTGCATTGAAACAAACTTTTTCATAAAATATTTTAAAACATAAACGAAAACTAAACATAGCCAAGAAAATTAAAAATTGATTTTTCATGATATTAAATTATGCATTTGATTTGATCTTTAATTTTATCAAAAGTAAAAACTCTTTATTCAATATAATTTTAAATTCAGATTTGCTTACTTAAGCCTAATTAATTCGAAGAGACTTTTGAAAAAGAAAAAACAAAAAATAATCCTTGACTTCAGATGATTTATAAATTCATTTTGTTTATTTTTTGAACTATTAATTTAATTTTAACATTTATCAAAAGTTATCTCTTTTAATTACTAATTGCAAATGAGAATCAATTTTATATTTTCTAATTAAATAGTTTGATTCTTGACATAACACTCTTTTGTAGCTAATTTACATAAATTTCAACTAAGATAATTTTGCTTTTATAAATTTAAAAAATTATAAATTTTTGATTGCATCATTGGTTCGACTAAATACCTTATTTTGAAGTTAGTATTTATTCGAAAATGCTAATTTACTTAATCAAGACTTAAAATAGTTATTTTATTGCTGCAGCTGCATCAACGATTAAAAAATACATCTTTTCTTAACCTATCTGCTTCCAAGAGCAAGAAAAATACAATCAGCAGCTGAACCACGTGGGAAATACTGCTTCGCATGATTTTGAAAACCAACTGCTCTAGTTATTATTCATTCATTTAAAAGGTTGTTTTTACTGATTAAATGCATTTGCTAAAGCTCATCGCAAAAATTCTTATAAGTTCAATTTAATGCACTTACAATTTTTAAACTCTTTAATTTTGCCAAGATAAATAATTGAGAAAATTGAGATAAGAAAAAGGTTTATCTAATAATAATTATTTAATAATAAATATTATTAGAATTATTAAAATATAAAACTAATATCCAGATTCAAATAAAATTTTTCGTTTTAAAAGCTAAATGCATAATTTTTTTGGAAAAATTTCTCAACTTGTCAATCAAATTTACCATTGCTCGCATAATTAATCATAGTATCTAAAAATGAAAAATAAATAGTAGTTCTTCAATACAAAAAAGCTCGTGATTAGAAGTACGCAAAACGTGTTTGCATAAAATTCTTATCTATCTTAAAATTAAAATAACCATCAAAAACACGCTTTTTTGAAAATAATCTGTTTTACGATGATAAACTTTTTTCAAATGATAAGAAGAATTTTTCAGAATTCTATTTTAGATATTTATCATGCCAAAGGTTATTTTTAAACAATTAATGAAGTTTTTATAACTTTATTTTATGATTCTCTTAAAAACTTAAATTTAAGAAATAATAAAATTAGAGATTCGTTGACTGTGAAAGTCTTTATATTATTTGAAGAATATAATATTAAGTAATGCTACACTTTTTTATTTTTTATGAAATATCTAAATTGGTTCAAGTGTAAACATGTGCAGATTCAATTCGAACAGTTTAATTTTTTTACATAATATATATCGTTTAAAATTTTATTTTTAATAGAGAAGAATCTGAAAGTTAAAGGATTAAACGCACTTAACCGAGAATAAAAGATTAAAAATAATTTCAACCAAAAATATAAATAATTGAGAAGTTTTTATAATGTGAATTTTAATTTGTAAAGTAACCCTTCAGCTTTTTACCTGAGTATGTTAATAAACCTTAGAGATAATTTTAAATTGCTCATAGGTAAAAAAAACTTTTAAGTATCTAAATTGCCAGCCATATAAATAAAATCATAAGATATTAGTAAATTTATATACAGTGCTTTTATTTTACATGGTTCTTACAACAATTTGTGTAATTTTACCGAAAATTACGTAAAATGATGTAATTTTACGTAAACTTACACTTTCTTACACACAAAATCTAATGTAAGATTACGTAATCTTACGTAAGATAACGTAAAATTACATCATTTTACTTTATTATCTGTAAGACAAGGTAAATTAGATTTCGGCCAAAAAAAAGACAATTTTTGCAAATTTTTTTGAGTTTTAATAAATTTTTATCAATTTTTTTATTTTTCAAACAAAAAATTTCTTGAATTTTTTCTTACAAAATCTTTTAATTAATTACAATATTTGTTGTTAGTTTTGGTAATTTAATGCAAAAATATATTAGTTACTGAAAGAAATGGTAAGATATGGTAAAAAATTTGATTATTTTAAATTCGATTCTTTTTTTTTAGAGTTTATTCTAAATTTTTATTCTTATTTAAAAATCTAAAAATAAATTTTCCGTTTTAGACCAAGTGAGTTCAACAGCCTGACCATCCACCATTTTTACTAATTACCACATCTATTACCTTTATTTGTTAAATGAATCGATAAAATTAAAATTAAAGTAATTTATTTATTTACTTTATTTAAGTGTTCGATATATTTTTTACACTTGTCAGCTGTTAAAAGTTTTTCAAATTCGACTATCTTTTCTATAAGATCATGTTCATTTTTACAGAAAAATTTCCTCACAAATTTTTTTAACTCATTCCAAACCATTTCAATGGGATTCAGATCTGGGGATCTTGGAGGAGATCGAATCTTTTGACATTTTTTTTTTAATTTTTTATTTAAAATATTTCTTTGTTTTATTTTACCCAATTAATTTTGTTTATTAACAAATAATTCCTACATTCAAGTGATGCATGTTTTGGATCGTTGTCTTGATGTAAAATAAAGTCTTTTCCAATATTTGCATATGCAAAAGGAATTAAATATTCGCCCAAAATCTGGTTATAAATTTTTTTGTCCATATTCTCTTTAAATATCTGAAACATTTTTTTTAACTTCATTAATTAAACTAATAAAATAATTACTGCGAATTTAGTAGATCCTTTAAATGATATCCCAGCACAAATATTTAACTTCAAACAAATCTTATTAGTTGAAGAACAAGCCAAAGGATAAGAATTTTTTTTCCGCCAATGATATAATGGTCTTTCGGAAATACTTATCTTGGTTTCATCGACAAAAATATAATTAGAAAAATCATTATTTTTGAACTTAAGGCACCAGATCAGTCTTTTTAATTTATCTAATTCACTTAAATTTGGAGATTTTCTTAGTCTTCTATATCTAAATCCTATAAAATATATCTCATGATAAATAAGTTATTTAAAAAAAAAAGCTTTCCTGCTAGTATTCTGTATTTCCAGACTGTATTTTGACTTATTTTTCTCCCAAACAAAAGATTTATGTCTTCAGCAATTTTTTTTGAACTCTCAAGGCCAAATCCTTCACTTGTATTTTTCTTTAAATTAAATTTTTTAATTAAAATCTTTTCTTAATCACTTTTATTAGAAAAACTTCGATATATTTTATAATGCTAGGATGGATTCTTTTGTTAGTAAAATCACATTTTCTAATTGAATTTTTTGAATGATTCGAAATTTTCCTAATATACTTTGAAAAAACTAATTTTTAATTTTTTTTATTCAGATTCTTCAAAAAGTTTACTTTAATAGATGGGACTAAATATTTAGAATTGCATTTTTTTAGCAATTTTCTAATTTCTTTTGGACTCTTTTTTTTCCTGTTGAAAAGATAATTTATCTGAGTCAAAAACATGGACTTTTTCGTTTTTTTTAATCTCATAATTAAAAATAATTCTAATAATTCTATAAAATTGAACAAAAAACTACTTTCTTTGTATTGTGCAACTAAATAAGTAATATACAATTTTAATATGAAAGCATGCTTAATTAAAATTTTATTATTTAAAATTTGAAAAGCATGCTTAATTTTAAATTTTATCTACTAAAATATATGGTTGTATTTATGTTGTATTATTTGAAAGTATTTTTTTTAATGCTTTCAATCAGGAATTAAAAGAAATAAATTATCTTTTATCTTCATTAATTTATTCTAACACATTTAAACATTTGAATATTATTATTTTAGAATTTGTATTTTAAATTTATTTAGATAATTTAATTAATAAATGTCTAATAATAAAAAGTCCAATTCGCTGCGAGGTAGAAAAAAAATTACGCACTCAGAAAACGAAACAGAAGTAGATCAAGATCAGCAAGAGAAAAACAAAAAAGATGAAGAGATAGAAATGATTGCGATTATTTACTGCATTGAAAATGATAAGCATCCTTTTTATTATTTAAATGGTGTTCCTGCTGGTCTTGATTTAAAAAGAATAATTGATGAAAAGACCAAAGATGACTTAAAAAAAGGAACTAAAGTTAGTTTTGTTCATGAAGTCGATGGAAATCACATGATGGTTGAAGGAGTTATAGCTAACGAAACAACATATAAGGTTCCTAAGTTAAAAGTATTTTTTTTTAATTTTTTTAAAATAAATGCTAAAATATCTTTTTTTAGGCTACAAAATTTCTTAAGGAATCCAAAAATGAATTAAAGCAATCAACTATTGAAAGCTCACTGATGTCAATATCTTCTCAATTAAATAATTTAAATAATAACATAAATAAATGTTTCGAAGAAAATAAGGAAATGAGGCAGCTTTTTTTAAATACAATAAGTCCAAGGTCTTCCATACCAAATTCACCAGTTAACATTAGAAAAACTTCAAGACTCAATGATGAATCAGATGTTCAACAAATTGATGATGATGACGACATAAAAAATAATTGTAAAATTTTCTTTACTATGAAAGCGATTCAATAATATTTATTTTAGATATCACCCAAAAAGATTTTACAAATACTTTGCGATCCCAATTAAAAATGTTTTTTGCAGATGACCCAAATAAGACCCTGGGATATTATTGTTCTAATTATCCAGGAAAAATGATAAAAATAAAGAGTAATATAAAAAAAAAATTTTTTATAAAAATCTAATTATGATTTAGAGGAACTAGGAAAATGTGTTCCAGCCGGAAAGAGGTTTGATGATTGTTGGAAAAAAGCTGAACGATGTTTAATAACCGAAAAATGTGAAAACAAAAGAAAATAACCAAAACAATTAAAATTTATAATAAAATTAAATAATTAAATAATTTTGAAATCTTGATTAAGAATAAAAATTTAGAATAAACTCTAAAAAAAAAGAATCGAATTTAAAATAATCAAATTTTTTACCATATCTTACCATTTCTTTCAGTAACTAATATATTTTTGCATTAAATTACCAAAACTAACAACAAATATTGTAATTAATTAAAAGATTTTGTAA